>RJWJ010004009.1:0-40472 GCA_004363605.1 Indri indri
TAGGAATACCACATAAGCTGAAATATAAAGCAGTCCCTCATTTTTCTAATGAGAAGATACCAAATCAAAGTTTTCAGGCAATTTAAATTTAGAAACTTTTGTGATGTAGATGAAATAGCCCAATGTCTGTTAACAGTGTTGATGTGTATGTACTTTAGTTATGCACAATTTTTAAATGACAGATATTTAGACATAATTTTCAGTTCCTTCATCTCATGCAACTATTTTATTTAAATGCTTTGTATCATTATTTGTCATTATTATTGTCACTTTTAGTCCTGTGACACATTTTTTAAAGCATGTAACTTCAGCTTCTACATGTGCTGAATTGTTTCCCAAGCTGTAAGTACTCATTCTTGATATCCCCAAATAATGTGTTGCTTTCCATGGGAACCAATTAATGTATTACTTTCAAATACGATCTTTAGAAGGTATGGTTAGTGACATTTTAGACTTAGGAATTATTGTAGTAATTATTGGATTTATTTCATATTTCCTTTCTTTTTTTTACATTATAAAATTTTCAAACTGAAAAGTTGAAAGAATTTTATGGTGAACATTTATAGACCTCCAAGCTAAGTTCTACCATTAGCATTAGTAAAATTTGCTTTTCATATAGCCAGTCATCCCTCTGTATATCAATCTGTCTTTTTAAAAATGTAGTTCAAAGCACTTGCCTCCTTTTTGATTCTCCTATCTTCTGTAAACATGAAAAATTATTATTAATTCAGGTTGTATCAGGCTTAATGTATCTTCTCCACATTGAAATAATTAGTTAGAAAATGACCATTTTATAACCACTAATAATAACTGATTCAGGCAAGGATCTTTAATGGATGCTAAAACCATTGGGTGAAAGATTATTAGGGAAAAGGAGATTCACAGGGTTTCAAGTATTTCTACACAGATTTTTCAACTGCAAAGGGAAAATTTTATCTTTACAGTGGAAAAACCTGGCAGTCACTGCTTTAGCCAAGTGATTAAGCTTGTATCAATAGTAGGACAGCCTGACATGATGTGCCTTCTGATGTGATACAGTGAGAGGTATCAGCACATCACCTATGTGCTGTTTTTGCTGGAAATGTGTGGCCTGATTTTTAAAATGAGGAAACACAAGTCCATGGTATTGGATGTTTTACAGAACCTAATTCCTTAAATTCCTTAACAGAACCTGAATTCCTTAAAGACCATGTCATAAAGAACAGAGAGAGGCAAGTTTCTGGTTGAGTAGACAGAAGAGATAAATATAGCCTTGACAGAATTGTAGATTGGGGAAAAATTAAAATAGCAATAAAGGACAATTCTGACCAGTTAGGAAAATTTGAGTATGAATTGTATGATGTTGAATGAAGTTAATCTTGATTTCTTAGATGTGCTAATAATGTTTGGTTGTAAAGGAGAATATTCTTGTTCTTGTGAGATACATGTGGAAGGATTTGGGAATGAAATATTACAATGTCTGCTGCCTGCTTTGTGATGGTTTAGCAAAGGAGAAGTGAGTATATGTATAGAAAGAGTGATAGAGGGGATATGGCATGGTATTAGCAAGAGTCTAGGTCAGGAGTCTTGAGATGTTCATTGTAATGTTATGTCACCTCTGTGAGGTTTTAAGAGATAAACCAGTAATATAAGAAATGTTCTAAGTATTTGAAGAAAAAAGGTGAAGCCTGCCTTTCTGAGAGAAGTGGGGAGGCACAGTAATAATTTCATCTTCTATTTAAGCACATGGTAGATGGCTTAGCTTTTCTGCCCTCTAAAGATTTAAGGTCCAAGTAACATGTCATTTGGGGTATGTGTAGCAAAATCTTTATAAGTCTGTGATGAATACTAATCTATCTTATTTTTCAGTTTTGTTTAGAGTTTATCAAGATACGCCTAAATGGTAAGCTACTTTATATCTTTTTATTCACTAAAGCTTTATTTACATTAAAGCACTTTACAAGAATAAAAGATTAAATGATATTCATAGAATTCATTAAGATATCTTCTTAACGAAGAGCATGTATCTTGGTGTAATTTTATTATGTAATATCACAAAGCCTAACTTTTTAGAACCCCTTTTTCATATGGGAAAAATGTAGAAGCCTCTTTAAGGTAGTTATAAAGATTTTTCTTCATTTCCTGTGAGAGTTATATTTACAGAGCATAATAAATATGTGCTTAACTTTGAACTTACATTTCCTCACAATTACCTGAATTCGTGATTTTGCCCTCTTAAGAATTGATTCCTTTTCCATTTCTATATGTTTTCCTTCAGAACCAGAACGTGATCCTGTAAAGATTATTTTAAATACCTCTGATCTAACTAAATGTGAATGGTGTAATGTCCGAAAATTACCAGTAGTGTTTCTTCAGGTGATACCAGCAGTTTATCAAAAGCTGAGTGTGCAACTGCAAATGAATAAGGAGGATAAAGTTTGGAATGATAGTAAAGGAATGAATAAGTTAACAAGTAAGTTGTGTAGAACAGATTATAATAATAAATACAATCTGTTGAATAGAAGAATGTGAGTACATTTTGGTAGATGGCCTTAGATGTATATTATCTGCAGTCCTTGTGTTATCTATAGCTACATTGTTAAGTGGATATTACTTCCTCCATTTTACAGATGAAGAAACACCCACAGAAAGTGATAGGGGTGAAGGTAAAACCTAGGTTTACCCATTCAGGAAGTTTTCAAAATCGATTAAAACTCAAAAGATTGGGCAGGGGGAGAAGAAAAACTCAAAAGATCTGCACTCTTTCACACTGTGTAGTCTAAGTATAATGAATTTTTTTAACTGCTAAGAATATTAACTAAATAAACCATATAAATCTGGAATCCTTGGAGCTTGGCCTAAATAGGAAATTTTTCATGTTCATAGAATGGGGTCTTCAGTCTTTCCAGTACATAGATGTGATTCTCTGGTTTGTTTCCCTTCACTTCTAACATTTATGGCATGGCATGCCTGCTTATAAAGAAAATACATTTCAGCAGTAATTGCTGCTTTAGCTTAATGATGAATAAATGTTAGCTACCACTGAAGCTGCAGGAGTTGGCACATTAACGAACAGCAGTTTTGCAGTTAAATTTTCTAGAGATACTTCCAGTTGACTTGGCAATTTCCTATTTGTGTTTGACAAAAATGTTAACCAATATATTTTATGACTGTGAAGAGATTTGGAATTTATTAGGTGAAGTAAATAATTACAATCATGAATAGATTTGTTCTTGAGCTGTTGCTAGAGTAAATATCCTGGTTCCCTTCTCTTAATAACTTAGGTGACATTGCCAGGTAATATTCACTGGTCTTTATTCTAGCATTTATTGTGTATCTACTCTGTGCCAAACATTGTTGTGGATGTTTATACCAGGGTTCCTGGAAATAATTAGTTGTTACTCTTTTTTAAGTTATCTGTTTACTTATTTTGTTCTTTTAGACTTATAGTTATATTTGTTTCTTTTCAGATTTGGAAGAACGATATATAATTTTAATTTTTCAAAATGGCCTTGATCCTCAGACAAATATGATATTTGAAAATATCATTACTGAGATTGGTATAAAGAATAACGTTTCCAATTTTTTTGCAAAAATCCCCTTTGAAGAAGCCAATAGCAGACTTGTTGCTTGTACAAGAACCTATGAAGAGAGCATCAGAGGAAGCTGTGTGCAAAAAGAAAACAAAATTAAAACTGTAATTATATTTGTAAATGTTTTAAAATAATTTTAAATAATGGGTAGTTTTAACAGGAAATGTGTTTTATTGCAATACTGCTCGTTTCAGTGTTCAATCTTTAAATTCCATTTCAAAATTATTTGCTTTTATGTGTGATTTGTAAACTATCTTGGGTCACAACAATGGTGGGTAGGTGTAAATTAGTACTCGATACAGGTCTCAAAAACATTTTTTGTTCTCCACATTCTAGTCTTATCCTTACTTTTCATCTTTTTTTCTCTCCTTTTTTCTTTGAACCCTGCTCCCAACATACAGATACTTGCATTGCTGCACTCAAGTTGATTGTTACACTTTGTCTTGGGTTTGAAGGAATTTTGGTCCCTGATGTATTGTACCTTTATATGTAACGTAGACATACATGGTTGAAAACTTGGGAAATGAGTGACCTCGATTGTCAAAATGTGTATCCAGTTCTAGAGTAACTACTTGTTACTCATGCAGTTAGGAAACTCTGAAGCTACCTGAACCAAAGGCCACAATACTACTATAATGCATAGTATAATATTAAATAATAGTACAAATGTAACTTAAAAATTCCACATATTTATCCCCTACCACAGCAACTGCATTTTTCTGGCCTAATTTGTTGGGACTAAATCTCTCAACCTGGTTACAAACTTGGAAATATGGACATATGGTAATAGTTGAGCAAGCCCTTACCAGAGAAGAGCTGTTCACACAGTTAGTAGGTTGGCAAAAGAGCAGAAGGAGGAAGTAGTAGGTTGGCAAAAGAGCAGAAGGAGGAAGCGGAATCGTTCTCTTCCTTTTGCAGAGTTGGCTACAAGAGATAATGTCAGAGGCCGGGCGCAGTGGCTCACGCCTGTAATCCTAGCACTTTGGGACACCGAGGCGGGCGGATCGTTTGAGCTCAGGAGTTCGAAACCAGCCTGAGCAAGAGCGAGACCCCGTCTCTACTAAAAATAAAAAGAAATTAATCGGACAACTAAAAATATATAGAAAAAAATTAGCCGGGCGTTGTGACGCATGCCAGCTACTCGGCAGGCTGAGCCAGAAGGATCGCTTGAGCCCAGGAGTTTGAGGTTGCTGTGAGCTAAGCTGACGCCAGGGCACTCACTCTAGCCTGGGGCAAAAAGAGTGAGACTCTGTCTCCAAAAAAAAAAAAAGAGGGAGAGATAATGTCAGAGGAAGAAAAGAGCAACAGAAGCTATAAGGCAACTAGGATTGGACTCAGATTTCAATGGAAGGCTCTTCTAAGGACTGCCTGTTTCATTTAGCCTTGTAGAGGGCTGAAGCTCACTAGGCTCTGTTCCCTGGGCCTCTCCTTCCACACCTTATGGATTGCCTAGCCATTGAACATAAGTCGGCCTCTTCTTCTAGGAGAAAAAACCACTTTGGTTTTTTGAAAGTTTTTTTGAATTTTATTAGCATAATTTTAGGGTAGAAACTTACTAGGTGCTCATGGTGAGTTTGAGAAAGAATTCTCACACAGAATTTAGGGTAGGAAAAAGTACAAAGTTTATGTATTTTCCCAAGAAAGAAAGAGAGAGAGTGTGAGAGAGAGAAGGAGGGAATGGCCGAGGCACACAGAGAAAGGAGTGAAAATGCCAGGCGGCTGAGGAAAGTTGCTTGGTGCTTTTAGTGGGTAAAAATGGCTTTTTCCCCCTCTGCTTCAGCGAAGGGATATCAGAAAGAGTGGTGAAATGTCAGGGAGTTCTTTATTTTTTATTTTCTCTGTGAGGCTGGGTTATCTGAGTCCTTGAAATCTGGTTTTTTGAGCAGGAACTGAGGCAGAGAGCTGGAGCAGAGAGATCGCAACCCTACTATCTGCTTCGGGCTCTTCAAGTCTGAGAAAATGACATCTTAGAGATAACTAGTTAGACCACAGGTGTTTTAATTATACAAAACAAAGGGGGTAATTGTGCTGTGAGTTTATTTCGCTTACTTTCTGTTAGGCAGGTTATTTTTCCTCTGTTAGATAGGTTATTAGTAAGGCCATCTTTCACATAAGCTAATTTAATATGGTTAGTTGAGATCTTAAAGAAATAAGTTACTGGAAAACCATTATTATATAAGTTGGGAGAGTATCACTGTCTAGAGTGGCTCCTAGTTTTGCCTGTTTCTTGTATTTATTGTTAAATATCATGCATACTTTTTAGATTTATATTTTTAATCCTTTTTAATTGAAAACCATTCTTGCTTGCGCTTGTTCTTTTTATTGAAAATTTTCCCAATTGACTTTGTGAATTGCGGATTTAATTTCTTTTACTAGGTATCCTTTGAATCTAAAATACAACTTAGAAACAAACAGGAATTCCAGTTTTTTGATGAAGAAGAAGAAACTGGAGAGAGCCACACCGTCTTCATTGGCCCGGTAGAAAAGTGAGAGACTTCCTTTACATATGCAGTGCTCTTAAATTTCTTTAACTGTTTTATTACATTTCAGTTGTATATATCTATATAGAGAGATTGATTTGCTTGTTTCTTTATTTTGTTATAGGCTGATAGTATATCCACCACCTCCAGCTAAGGGAGGCATCTCTGTTACTAATGAGGATCTGCACTGTCTAAATGAAGGAGAATTTTTAAATGATGTTATTATAGACTTTTATTTGAAGTAAGTTAATTTTCTCCTAACCTGTTAGCAAATGTTTGACATTCTATCATATTGTTTATCTTTGTTTTCTAGAGTCAGATTGTTTGGGTTTTGAATTTTATCACTGCCACTTCCTGTGTGACATTTGGGAAGTGATCTAATGTTTTTCCACATTTTAAAAATGAGAATAATATCTAAAAGAGTTGTAAGAATTAAATGAGATCATACATGTCAGGCCCTAGGAAAAATGCTTAGCCACATACAAAGCGTTCATAAATAGGAGCTTATTATGTTGTTACTGTTACACTGTTTTAAACCTTTAGAAAATTGTTACTACCATAGGTTTGGTAAATGTTGAGCAAGTACAAAGGTATGAATTCACTCATTTCCTTCAATATATGTTCATGAAGTGCCAGCTGTGTGCCAGGTACTATATTAGAAGTTTGTGGTCTTACAGGAAACATAAATGGGATTAAAGCAATGATAGAAGCGTTAACATGGCATAGACATAGCAAATGAGTGAATGCTTCATTCTCTTTGGGGGTTGGAAGATATGAAGGACCAGGAAGCTTTCCTAGAAGAGCTGATGTGATGACCCAATATACACATACATATACACCTGTGTGCAATGTGTTCACACATATGTAAATTTGTATGCGTTTACTGGTTTGTGGTATAAAATGGGCATGTATATGAAACAAAACAGAACTTAGCATCAGTATAGCCAGTAATATTTTCTAGTTTCTTTTAATGTATTTCATTAAAAAAACAAATTTTTTTAAAAAACTAGTGTTGAAATCTGAATTGATTTTATAGCCTCCTAATGGTTGCAGCTCACAATTTGGTGGGAAAAAACCACATTGTTATAAAGAGTGAAATTTTGGTCAGAGAAGTAATATCATAATTGAATTTCCTTAAGACCATTTTGATAGACATGTGCATTATGGAAGTATAAATTGAGAAATTATTTAAGGGAATTAATGTGATTTAAGAAGCCCAATTTAGGCATTTTAGTTGGAGTGGAAGAGGAGGTGATGAGATGTTTTATGAGATAGAGTTGTTTAGGATATAGAATTAGCAGGATTCCAGTACTGATTAAATGGATATTAAGAAGGAGAGAAATGGATGCCCGTTAACTCCTAGTTTAGTGAAGTTGGCACTTACTGAAGCATTGAGTACAAAGCAGAGCAGGCTTGAGTGGGGAAGGGATGAGTTCCCTTTTAGACATCTGTGATACAGCAAAAGGGATAGTGCCAACAAGCAGTTGAAATATGGTTCTAGAGGTCAGTTGACTTCTGGCCTGGGGATACATAGATTTAGGAAGCTTTGCTTTGTAGGTTTTTGTTTAATTATGAGAAATTGCTTAGGTAGGGATATAGAATGAGAAAAAGTGATTCAAGGACAGACCCTGGAGAATAGTTTTAAGAGACAGGGAATAAAAAGGCTCCCATGAATAATTTCTGAAGGCGTTTGAGGGGTAAGAAGAGAAATCCAGAGAGTGGTGTCACGAAATCCAAAGGAGGTGAAAGCTTTAAAGGAAGATATATTCAATGGAAACAATGTAGCAGAGGTCAGGGCAGATAAGGGCTAAGAATAATTTTGAGGTCACAATGACCCTAAGGTAATTAAAGTCAAATGTAGACCCTATACTGTTTCTAGGGGTAGCAAGTTACCCCTCTGCTCCAATGGAGATGGTATCAGTGGAAGCCTGTTGGGGAGGCTCCCACCCCAATAGGCTTTACCCATCAAGGGCAGAGGGCCCTGCAATATCAGTGGAGATCTAGGAGAGACCACGTACTTCCAGGTTGCAGGGCAGAATCCATCTTTACCCACTGGAGTGTAGTGCCAGAGGAAGCCTGCTAAGACACAAGAATTAAATAAGACCCATATAGTTGTATATACTTGCCAGCAATAAATAAGATCCAGAGTCTTATAATACTCAAACTGTCCAGATTTCAAATGAAAATCATTTGTGTCACTAAGAATCAGGAAGATTTCAAACTAAATGAGAAAAAATCAGTTGATGTCAACACTGAGAAGATGCAAATGTCAGAATTATTTTACAAAGATTTTAAAGCATCGATCATAAAAATTATTTGATGAACATAATGACCATGTGTGAAACAATAAGAAGAAACAAATGGAAATTTTAGAACTAAAAATACAAAAACCGAAATGACTTCAGTGGATGGGCTCAATAGCAGAATGGAGAAGACAGAGGAAAGGATCAATGAACTGTCTACGTGAATGTCCTAACAACAAACTCACTTCAAAGTTAAAGATATACATAGCTTAAAAGGAAAAGAATGTAAAAAGATAGACCATACAAGCATTAGTCAAAAGAAGGCAAGGATAATTATATTAATATCTGATAAAATTCTGATAAAGGAGTTATCTACCAAGAAAATGTAGCAATCCTAAATATATGTGTACTGAACAATGGAGGTATGACATGTGAAGCAAAAGGTGGTAGACGTGAAAGGAGAAACATGTAATTCAACTGGATATGTCAGTACCGCTCTCTGAACAATTGATAGAACAACTAGAAAGAAAATCAACAAGGGTATGCAAGAATTCAACAACACCATCAACCAACAGGATCTCCTCAACATCAGGATAATATATTCTATTTAGGTTAACTATGTCCCCTTTTCAAGGGCACCATTTTTCCTTTTAATGATGGAGTATATTTCAGTGAGATGAAATGTGTCATATACTTCATGATAAGAGAAACTGCCCTAGATTTTAAGTGCTAACTTTGCAAGACCCGTTTAAAATCTAATACGCATTCAAGAACAGATTTAAACAAAGTTCTTCATAGCTGAGTCAAAAGATGTTATCTGGCTGGGCACAATGGCTCATGCCTGTAATCCCAGCACTTTTGGGGAAGCTGAGGCAGGAAGATTACTTGAGCCCAGGAGTTCGAGGCTGCAGCAAGCTATGATCTTGCCACTGCACTCCAGCCTGAGCGGCAAAGTGAGACCTTGTCTCTTATTTAAAAAAAAAAAAGTCATCTCTCATAAATGCCCAAGAAGCATGTGAAAAGATGCTTGAGGTCACTAGTCATCAGAAAAATACAAGCAGAAATCACAATGCTGTATCAACTCATATCCATTGGGATGGCTACTATTAAAAAAAAAGAAAATAAGTATCGGTGAGGATATTGGAACCCTTGTACATGGTTGGTAGAATTGTAAAATGGTGTAGCTGCTATGGAAAACAATATGTAGGTTCCTAAAAAAGTTAAAAATAGAACTGCTGCATGATCTAGCAATCCCACTTCTGAGTATACAGTCATGCACCATAACGACATCTTGGTCAATGATGGACCACATATGTGACCGCAATCCTGTAAAATTATAATACTGTATTTTTACTATATGCTTTCTATGTTTAGATACACAGATACTTACCATTGTGGTACAGTTGCCTATAATATTTAGTATAGTAACATGCTGTACAGGTTTGTGTAAGCTATACCATCTAGGTTTGTGTAAGTACATTCTATGATGTTTACACAACTACGCCTAACACCTTTTTCATAACATTTCCCTGTCATTGATTCATGACAGTATGTCCAAAGAATTGAAAGTAAGGTCTTGAAGAGGTATTTGCACACCCATGTTTATAGCAGCATTAATAACAGTAGTGGAGAGGTAGGAATAATAACTGAACTGTCCATTGATGAATGGACAAACAAAATGTGGTATATACATACAGTAGAATATTGTTCATCCTTAAAAAGGATGCTATAGGCCAGACGCGGTGGCTCATGCCTATAATCCTAGCACTCTGGGAGGCCGAGGCAGGCGGATCGTTCTGAGCTCAGGAGTTCGAGACCAGCCTGAGCAAGAGCGAGACCCCGTCTCTACCAAAAATAGAAAGAAATTAATTGGACAGCTAAAAAAATATATATAGAAAAAATTAGCTGGGCGTGGTGGCGCATGCCTGTAGTCTCAGCTACTCGGGAGGCTGAGACAGTAGGATTGTTGAGCCCAGGAGTTTGAGGTTGCTGTGAGCTAGGCTGATGCCACGGCACTCGCCCCAGGCAAGAGAGTGAGACTCTGTCTCAAAAAAAAAAAAGGATGCTGCAACATGGATGAACCTTGAAGGCATTGTGCCAAGTGAAATTACTCACAAAATGATAAGTACTATATGATTCCACTAATATGAGGGCTCTAAAGTAGTCAAATTCATAGAAACAGAAAGTAGAATTGGTGGTTACCAGAGACTGGGGTGAGGGAGGAGAAAAAGAGTTGTTATTTATTGGATATAATGTTTCAGTTTTGCAACATGAGAAAATTCTGGAGATCTGTTTGTAACAATGTAAGTATTCTTCAGTATACTGCTGTACACTCATAAATGGTTAAGATGGTTAATTTTATGTTTTTAGCACAACTTAAACAGAAAAAGTTCTCTCTCAGTCCTAATGTATACTACTTTAACAAACCGAGCTCCTGAAAAGCCAGAAGTGAACATATGGTGTTGGATAGAATGGTCTATGCGTGTCAATTAGGTCAAGTTGGTTGATAGTGCTGTTCAGGTCATCTTTGTCCTTACTAGTTTTCTGCCTACTTGCTCTACCAACTTGAGAAAGGGTTATTGAAATCGCCAAATATAATTATGAATCTTTCTGTTTCTCCTTTCAAACCTATATCAGTTTTTGCCACATGTATTTTGAAACTCTTGTTAGGCACATACACATTCATGTCTTGGAGAATTGACCTCTTTATCATTATGTAAGGTCCCTCTTTATCCTTAATAATCTTCCTTGTCCTTAAGTCTACTTTGATCAAAATCAGTATAGCTACTTCAGCTTTCTTTTGATTTGCATTTGCATTGTATGTATTTCTTTACCCCTTTACTTTTAACCTATTTAAGCATTTATATTTAAAATGATTTTTTGTTTTTGAAAGCATTTAGCTGAATCTAAAAAATGAGTTGAACTCCTGTATTTTTTTACATTGTAGTTTAATCTATTTCATATTCAAATAATCTATACTTTTCATATTAGAGATTATAATAGAGATTTTATAGTTACTTGTTTATAATCCTGACTTAATGTTTTCAGGAGGCTGTTTGATATTTTACAGTTACATCTTAAAACAAATTTCATATAATAAACTTAAAATACCTTCAAGGTCTGCCTTCTCTGGTGCAAATCTACATACGAAATAAAGGGAGCCTAACAAAATTCATGGTGTTTTAAAATCATGTGTGAATTAAAAAGAGGAAACTTTTTTTTCTTAACTAACACCTTGTTCATGAGAGGAAACTTTTTTTAAATTCACTGTTAAAATGAGTTAACTCCCGCTACCAGGCTCATTCTTCTCCATTTCTAAATCTTACTGTAATAATTAGAAACAAACTTTTAAAGAAAGTTTACCAACATTGCAAGAAGTAGAAAGGCATTGCATCTGGAGAAAGTTAATGCAGTGAAGAAAAGGATTATTTTATTTTATTTTATTTTATTTTATTTTTTTTGAGACAGAGTCTCACTCTCTTGCCTGGGGCGAGTGCTGTGGCGTCAGCCTTGCTCACAGCAACCTCAAACTCCTGGGCTCGAGCAATCCTACTGTCTCAGCCTCCCGAGTAGCTGGGACTACAGGCATGCGCCACCATACCCGGCTAATTTTTTCTATATATATTTTTAGCTGTCCAATTAATTTTCTTTCTATTTTTGGTAGAGACGGGGTCTCGCTCTTGCTCAGGCTGGTCTCGAACTCCTGATCTCAAACAATCCGCCCGTCTCGGCCTCCCAGAGTGCTAGGATTACAGGCGTGAGCCACCGCGCCCGGCCAAGAAAAGGATTATTTTAAAAAATTACTTTCAAAATCACTTTCATAAAGTTGCAGATTAACCTTAAAATCATTTTTTAACTTTGACGATTACAGAATTCATTATGTTGTTATTAGATTTTCCACTTTATGAAATAGCAAGTGAACAGCTTCACCATGACATTCGATGTTTAAGTTATGTATGCGCTGATAGAAATTAATGCAACCAAATGGAAGAAATTCCCACAAATTTTTTTAATAAACTTAGATTTTTCCTTTAATTCTAAAGTAAGAGTTAAGATTGTTCTTATTAAAATTAATAGTTGTAACGCATGTACATTTAAAAAATCCAGACCTGTAATCACAGAAATTCTTATGGTTGTATATCAGAAAGACAAAAGTAGTTACTTTAAAAGGCATAAATTTGTTTACATTATGAAGTAGACAGTTTTCTTAAAGATATTTTTCCTTTTTTAAATCTAATTATCCCTTTGTTTATTCAGTTCAGTTCTACAAAGTAACCATTGTAGTTTGGGCCAGCAAAAGTAGCATGGTTCATCCATATGGTAGTCCCTGGACTCATAGCTACTTCACTACACATTCTATTTTGAGGATATTATTATAGAATTCAGCAATTGATTTAAACTGCGAGTTGAGCTGATTTGCTGTCTTATAATATCTCAGTGTGTAGGGGCACACTGAGTTGCCTGAAAGCAAGAAATCTTTTAAGTTACGTCCTTTTCATTAGAACTTGAGTTTTGGAACTATCAAATGTTAACGATAAAAGTAACAGGTCTCACTCAAGAATGTGCACTCTGGGAGGACAAATCTCTTAAGCATTTGCTGTTTCTGTGTAAGATTTCACAGACTTTCAGACATCTTCACTTTGATAAAATGAATGTGGTTATAAGCTTGAATTTGCTTAGCTCCTATGAGAAAGTTTGGAACATAAAACAATTAAATTTAATATATCATAATTTCCTTTTGTGATATAAGGACCATTGCCATTTGTTTTGATATATATCTATAGAAAAAATAAGGCAAAGAAAAATAAGAACCAATGTAAGATCACTGTAAAGAGTCATTGTTACAACCTAACCACTGTACATGTTTCTATTTCTTTTCCGTTTTCATAAAAAGTAGTATATGGCTGGGTCTTCATGGTTTATTAACTGAACTGTTTAAAATGAAATAAACAATACATATCTCTTTATTGAGATATAATCCATGTACTATATAGTTCACCCATTTAAAGTATACAATTCAATGGTTTTTAGTATATTCAGAAGTTGAATCAATCAATATTAGAACATTTTCATTACCTCAAAAAGAAACCTAATACGTATTAGCAATCACTCCCCATTACCCTTCAACCTCACCCCAGCCTTGGGCAACCACCAGTTTCCTCTCTATCTCTATGGATTTGCATATTCTGGACAATTTATATAGATGGAATCATACAACACGCGGTCCTTTGTGAATAGCTTCTTTCACCTAGCGTAATGTTTTCAAAGTGTTCTTCTGTGTTATTGTAGGTATTAGCACTTCATTTATTTTTATTGCTGAATAGTATTCCATTATGGATATAACACATTTTATTTTTCCATTCTTCAATTGATGAGCATTTTTGTTGTTTATGTTTTTTGGCTATTAATAAATGCTGCCATGAAAGTTTATGTACAAATTTCTGTGTGGACATTTGCTTACTTCTCTCTTGATTTAGATGTACCCTTGTTTTAAAACATTTCAAATTATAATTGTACTCTCAAATATCACTTTGCATCGCCTGAAGGTAATCTAGTGGTTATCATTGCCTAGAATATGAAGTAAACTTTGCTAATAACATCTTTCAGTTCTAAGGAATGGAGATTGATGGTAGTGGCTAAATAGATTTGATAATTGATTGACTTTTTGATATAAAGTGAATGGTCACATTTATTATATTTGAATTATTTTTGTATAAAATAGATATTTGGTGCTTGAAAAACTGAAGAAAGAAGAAGCTGACCGAATTCATATATTTAGTTCTTTTTTCTATAAACGCCTTAATCAGAGAGAAAGGAGAAATCATGAAGCAGCTAATCTGTCGTAAGTCAAACTCTGAAAATATTTCAACAGATGTAGTATGTCACTCAAATTTAACTTAGTAGGAAAATCACATATTTGAAAGAAAATATAGATGTTTGCAATTCACTTACTTTTTTTTTTTAATTCTGCAGCCAGGAAGGGAACACACCAAATCAGTCAGGTCCATTTTCATTCTTCCCAGATTGATGTTATGCTACCTTAAACTAACCTTGTGCTGGTTTGGGGGTATAATTTTTTTTAAAAAATCACTTGTTTGTATTGAGATATCATTTAGTTCTATTACCAGTTTGCAGAATTAATATAATTCATAATAGTCTAATACTTTCAGAATACATAGAATTCATAAATGTTTTAGGCCAAATATCTAGATCAGTCTTTACCAAATATGACTGACAGTTTTTTTCAAAAAGTTACTTACTCATTAAATACAGATTGCTCTGTTTTACCCTAGATGCTCCATCGTTAATGTCTCAGAGAAGAACCTATGAATCTGTACTTTTAATAAGCTCTGTGGTAGATTCTTCTCAGACAAATTAAGGAAATAGTATTCTACATATTACTCCTAAGTTATTTTGTTTATAATTCCCCTCCATGTAAGTGATGGCATCTGGTTCTGATACTTGCTGGTAATTGGTAAAAAGATAACACTTAAGAGTTGGTACATTTTTCATAACTACTGTTAAAAGTCTTGAATTGATGGCTGCTGTGCATTATATGAATAATAATTTCTTCTACTTCAATAATTCCTAATTTTGCATCTTAGGTTGATGGTAATCATTGATTATGACCGGTACTCATAGTCTATACCGTTCCATCTACCATCAGATAATGCTTACTTTTCCTACTATCTTTTCCCAAGTTACCATAAGTCATGCTGTGATACATCTCTCAATATAGTTGGTAGTACCAGTTCTGCAGTAATAAAAATAGTAGAGAAGTCCAGGCAAGATAAGCACTGGAACCCTTCAGATGTAGTAGCAGGAGTTAAATATCTCTTTCCTCCAGCTTCAATGATGGGGAGTCCCATGCCTTCTTAGTTCCTATCTGAGATGCTCTGTTTTCTTTCTCCAACTTGTCAAACCATTTTATACAACTGTTACATCTGAATCTTCATAATTTATACATCACTGCATATAAGCTGAAGCACTGGAGATATTTCAGAAGCTTATGGTTTGTCTCTCTCTTACAGCATACAGCAAAAACGACATGGGAGAGTAAAAACATGGACCCGGCATGTAGATATTTTTGAGAAGGATTTTATTTTTGTACCCCTTAATGAAGCGTGAGTAAGAATTTCCTTTATGTAAACGTGATGGCAGTTTTTTTAAATGCATTTATGAAGTAAAGAATTCATCCATTTTAAAACTTTTGAAATTTGTTGTGTATATTCATATTTGTACTGCCTATTTTATGAAAATTAATGCAGCTTCCCAGTGAATCATGTAAGATGTTGAAGTTTGCAAACACTAAACTATTAATAGATACTTTTCTAATTTCATTTTATTGGTCAATGTGAAATAATGTCATTAAAAAAAAAACCAGTGGTGCTTATGATCTAGCAAATATCCTATAGAAAAGATTACTTTATACAAAAAGATGATTAGATTACATAGAGGAATTTGAATATTTATTTATTAATGAATGACAGGGTCTTGCTCTGTTGCCCAGGCTAGAATGCAAAAAACAATTTGCTCTATAGAATGATCAAACTCTGTTTATTTAAAATCATATTTTAATCATGAAACTTGTGCTCTCTAATTAGCCTAATCAAAGGTAGGCTAGGTCAAAATATTGGTTATAGCTATAAAGCACAACTTCTTCAAAGCTATATATTTTTTAAATCATAGTATCATAGTAAAATTTAAAACCAACTTTAAAACTAATTAATCTTTAGTTTCTTCATTCTCAAAAAAAAAAATCTTTTTTTTGTTTTTGAGACAGGTTCTCACTCTGCTATCTAGGCTGGAGTGCAGTGACGTCGTCATAGCTCACTGTAACCTCAAACTTCTGGGCTTAAGCAATCCTCCTGCCTCAGCCTCCCAAGTAGCTGAGACTACAGGGGCATGCCACCATGTGCAGCTGATTTTTCCTATTTTTTTTTTTTTTTGAGACAGAGTCTCACTCTCTTGCCTGGGGTGAGTGCCATGGCGTCAGCCTAGCTCACAGCAACCTCAAACTCCTGGGCTCAAGCAATCCTGCTGTCTCAGCCTCCCAAGTAGCTGGGACTACAGGCATGCGCCACCATGCCTGGCTAATTTTTTCTATATATATTTTTAGCTGTCCAATTAATTTCTTTCTATTTTTGGTAGAGACGGGGTTTCGCTCTTGCTCAGGCTGGTCTTGAACTCCTGAGCTCAGAACGATCCGCTTGCCTCGGCCTCCCAGAGTGCTAGGATTACAGGCGTGAGCCACCGCGCCCGGCCTGATTTTTCCTATTTTTGTAGAAGTAGGGTTTTGCTACGTTGCTCAGGCTTGTCTCAAACTCCTGGCCTTAAGTGGTCCTCTCGCCTCAGTCTCCCAAAGTGCTAGGATTATAGGTGTGAGCCACCATGCCTGGCCTGCAAAAAGGTTTCTTGACATGAATTTATCATATAAAGTAACATGTGAGCTGCCTACTGAGTGAAAGAGAGGAAAGCCATTTGTTGGAAATAAATTATAAAAGTTTAAAATGGAAATATAATTGAGGTACACACAATTTAGAGATAGAGGTACATCCCTCTTAGTCACTATATCTGTGGATGGAAGTTACTATCATTGCTTATAGTCATCTTGGTGAGGGGTAGAGAATGACCAAAAACGTAGGGCCAGTGAAAGATTGTGTAAGAGGGCTGTACCATTTGTAGTTAAAAAAAATAGCCTGCAAATCAGGAAGACTTGGTTATGTTTTGTTGTTGTTCTGCTTTGAAGAGGTGAAGCTGTAAATATTTATATGCACTAATTATATTAGATAGGCTGCCATATGTTTGTCATCTGTTTTTAATTTTTCTGGTGATGCTCATTTTTTTAAAACTTAAGTTTCTAAGCTATTTGTTTAAAAATTGTCACAGTATCAAGTCCAACAGAGCTTAAAGGAAAAAAAAGTCACAGTATTTGCCAAGGAGCACAAATTTGATATTGGTATCTAATCCATCTTAAGATAAGGGAAATTGCCTGTTTTCGCCTCTTTTCCACTGATGATTTAAAGTTAATGTAGCTGCTGTTAAAATGGATTATGAAAGGAAAACTCTGGCTCTTAGAGGTTAAAAGTGATTATCTGATTCAGCTTTCTCTTTCAGCCAGACCCCAAAAAAAAAAAAAAATGGATTTTTTTTTTATAGTTTTTAGGTGAGGCAACAGAAAATTTGTAGCTTATCCATATTGGCATAGCTACGAAATGTTAAGAACTGTGATAGGTTACAGGTGTAGGTTGAGAATCACCGTATTATACTATATTTCATCAATTTTTAAAGCATATTTTTTCACATCTTAACATTTCTAATATTGAGATGTGACTTACATTCAGCTGTGTCTTAGAATTGATGAAATGAGGAAGTTGGCATGCTTTTTCTTTTACTCCAACCTGACCTAATCCATAGGATACTGAGGATTAATAATCAGGAACTAGAGAGAAGCATTCATTCAGCTGGACTTTGCTAAGGATGAAGCCAGCCAGCCTTTATGACCTTTCTACTAGATGCTGTCTGATGAAGTAATATATAGTACTGTTTCTTAGTACTACCTTGGGGTACTCTAACATTTTGCAGAAATGAGAATTTGGAATAACTTTTATCCATGCCAAGATATTTATTTTTTCATTCAGCAAATTAGTATTGAACACCCTACAATATGACAGATATTATTGTGCTTGACTAATAAGCTGTCTGACATCTATATCCTATTCATTGTATTCCAGCACATAGCACTGGGCCTAGCAAATAGTTGGCCCTTAAAAAAATTTATTAGTTTAACAAATATTAGCCGAGACTATACAGCTTCTTATTGGTGGCATATAATCCACTGTTGGGAACTGAGATATCTAAATTCAGCTCTATCAGGAGCACCCACTTGAGTCAGAGCTGGAACTCTTTACTAATACTTGAATTTTTGTAACAATGACTAGATTAGATATGTTATTTCCTTTTATTGTATTTACATTTCAATATAGCATGAAACAAAAGATTACTTATATACATATTTTCAATATTAAGCCCCTTCCTACCTTATTAATAATAACCAAAATATAGTAAAGAAAACTGTATACAATACTTACAAAGTGTTGAAAATTATACAGTTTAATTAGACTTCTGAAGACATTTTAATCTTGTGACTAGATAGATTTCTATCCTTTTACATAAAGATGGCAAAGGGAAGGCAAATGGGAGCAATGAATTGCAAAGTGACATAATTGCCAGAAAAAGCAATGAATTTTTCATTCCAAAAATAAGAAAAGGTTCGAAAGATTGTTTGCAAAAGTGAATGCAGGCTACATAATTCTGACACAAATCATGTTATTTTTGAATAGACATTGTATTTTATTAGTGAATCAATAATTATATATAAACAATCTGATTATTATGAGAATCGAAAAAACTGGGCATTCTTAATAAATTTGTTATCAAAAATTTTAGAAAAACTATCTCAATTGATGTGTATTACCAAATATAATAAATTTTCTAATAATATATTTAGTAGTTTCATTTGTTTTTTACAGTGCACACTGGTTTTTGGCTGTTGTTTGTTTCCCTGGTTTGGAAAAACCAAAGTATGAACCTAATCCTCATTACCATGAAAATGCAGTCATACAAAAATGTTCAACTGTAGAGGACAGTTGTATTTCTTCTCCTTCAGCCAGTGAAATGGACAGTTGTTCACAAAACTCTTCTGCCAAGCCTGTAATGAAGAAGATGCTAAACAAAAAGCATTGCATAGCTGTAATTGATTCAAATGCTGGACAGGAAGAAAGTGACTCTCATTATCGGAGAAACATATGCAGTGTGAAGTGTAATGTGAAAAAAATAAATCATACTGCAAATGAAAATGAAGAATCAGATAAAGGAGAATCTGCATGCCCAAAAGTTGCTGATAGGACTAAAAGTGAGATTGGCCTACAGAATGAATGTTTAAGTTCTACGCCCCATACAGGTATGTATCTAAATTTGTTGTTTGTTTGTTTTGAGACAGTCTGGTTCTGTCGCTCTGGCTAGAGTACAGTGGCAGTGGTGTGCAACCTCAAATTTCTGGGTTCAAGCGATCCTCCTGCCTCACCCTCCTGAGTAGCTGGAGCTACAGGCACGTGCCACCACACCTCGCTGATTTTGCTGTTTTTTTGTGTTTTTTTTTTTGAAGAGCTGGGATCTTGAACTGCTGACCTCAAGGGATCCTCCTACCTCAGCTTCCCAGCATGCTAGGATTACAGGCATGAGCCACCATGCCCAGCCCCTAAATGTTTTGAAAGAATGAAAGAATTCAGAATGAATTGAATTTTTTAATAAACAGGATTAAGATCCTGTTTAAAGAATTAAAGTTTTTTTTTAAAAAATCGGGTTTGAGGTATAATTTACTTAAAATGACATTCACTCATTTTATGAGTATAGCTCAATGAGCTTTAATAAATGTATACAGTCATGTAATCACTACCACAACCAAAATTTAGAACCTTTTCATCACTCCAAAAAAATCTCCTTGTGCCCCTAGGTTTACATTTTCCATTTGTAGAAACTTAAATTTATTTTTATTTCATAGGAAATTTATTCACCATAAATAGTTGCACAGTCTTAGATTTATAAGGTAAATTAGTGAAGTCTTTTCAATTTACAGATTGCTAAATCGAGATCAAGTGACCCAAGGCAGAAATTACAGCATTCTCCTCCAAAATAGTTGTTAACATTCCAGTTAAAGCTTGGTTGCTCTCGTTCCTCACTCTCCTTCACCTTTTTCAATGAGAAGAGGGGCACTGGTTCAATCTCTGCTTTTTTATTTTCCTTCGGCTCTAATGAGTTGGTTTTTTTCCTTGAGTCAGTTCCATATTTCTAGCACCTGTTAAAGAAATGTAAAGTTTCTGTTCAAATTCTTAAATTTAATATCAAGTCAACTGTATACTTTTCTCTTCAACCCGTTAGTAAAATAGGCTACTTCATAAAATTCCACTACATGTTGTAATGTGTGCCTTGCAAATTTAATAAACTGTGAATAGATACAATACATTCTCTTTGGATGAAAAAAGTTGGTATAGGACATAAAAGAAATAATGTGGATTGTATACTTTAAATGGATGAATCATGTGGTATATGAATTAAATTTCAGTAGAGCTATTTTAAAAAAACAGAGTCTCCCTTTGATCAATAATCTCATGTAGGCTGGGCGCGGTGGCTCACGCCTGTAATCCTAGCACTCTGGGAGGCCAAGGCGGGCGGATTGTTTGAGCTCAGGAGTTCAAGACCAGCCTGAGCAAGAGCGAGACCCCGTCTCTACTAAAAATAGAAAGAAATTAATCGGACAGCTAAAAATATATAGAAAAAATTAGCCAGGAATGGTGGCACATGCCTGTAGTCCCAGCTACTCGGGAGGCTGAGGCAGAAGGATTGCTTGAGCCCAGGAGTTTGAGGTTGCTGTGAGCTAGGCTGACACCATGGCACTCAGTCTAGCCAGGGCAACAGAGTGAGACTCTGTCTCAAAAAAAAAAAAAAAAAAATACGTATTTTATTGTGAATTCAAATAAAAAATGAAGCCAGGCACAGTAGCTTGTGCTTGTAATCCTAGCTGCCCTGGAGCTTAAGGTAGGAGCATCACTTGAGACCGGGAGTTAGAACAGCCTGGGTGATGTACTGAGACCCTGCCTCTAAAAAAATAAATTAAAATTAAAAATAATAAAAAATGAATTAAAGTACTTGACTTAAAGCAATGGGCCAAAGTGTAGGGCTTCATATACACAAACTCCAGAGATTCCTAGTGGCCTCTGCTACAAATTAATGTTCTAGTCAAGTAATAGCCAGTTAAATTTGAAAAAAATAGCCTCAAAAATCCTAGTGGAGATTAAAGCAAAAACTAATCTGTTTTTTTGGAGACAAGATCTTGCTCTGTTGCCCTGGCTGGAGTACAGTGGCATAGTCATAGCTCACTGCAGCCTTGAACTTCTGGCTCAAGCAATCCTCCTGCTTCAGCCTCCCAAGTAGATGGGAATACAGGCACACACCATCCCATCCAGCTAATTTTTTTTTATTTTGTATTTTTTGTAGAGACGGGGTCTTGCTATGTTGACCAAGCTGGTCATGAATTCCTGGCCTAAAGTGATCCTCCTGCCTTGGCTTCCCAAAGTGCTGGGGTTATAAGCATGAGCCACCATGCCCAGCCAAAATGATCTGTTTTATGTAGTTTGCCTTCTTTATATCTGTTTATGACATTTATTCATTTTTATTATAGTTTATGCATTTATTTTGTTTTGGTTTTAGTATGTGTATATGATACCAACTAAATCTTCCATTAAAGGCAAAGCCTCTGAAAAAAGTGTTTCACAAAATAGGGATTTATCATTATTGCGTGTTTGATATTCTATATTTTCTGGGTTTTTTTTTTAATGCTTGCTTTAATCCAATCTTGGTACTGCCCCACACTTTGAAAAATGTTGCTCTAGAGTGAGTCAGTACATTTTTCAGTAAAGAGGTCCTATTGGCTTTCATTAGATATTTCTAAGAGATCACGGACCCAAAAGTATTTTAAATAAGAGTGATCTCTAGGTGTACCTTTACTACCTCAGAGAGGATGGGTTAAACAATATGTACTATATACAATGGTAGCATATTAAAAGTTAAGCTAAGAAGAGCTTGTAAAAAATTTTGTGATCAGATTAATATCTCCATAATTGAGTTCCATTCGGTCTGGGAGTATAGTTGACAGGATTTAAATGATGTATTTTAGACAGTTTTAACATAATTTTAACTATCAAACACATATAGTCACACGTGTTGACTACTGGTATCAGATAACATGCTTTAGTAAGGGGAATTGTATCTTATCCTAGAGATTAGGTTTATAAGGTCAGCTATAGAAAAATAATAATGTGTGGTATCACTATTTTCACTTATTTCTTCAGTTGGCACCTTATTAAAAAGTTGACTTGCCATGGTGCATGAAAATGTATATGTTTACATTTGAGAATGATGCTCAACATCTTCAAATGGTCTTACTGTATGAGAAGCTCTCAAGAACTGACACTGAATGAGAGAACAGCTGATTGAGTTATCAACTCTAAATTTACTCAGTCATTTGTTTATTGAGTGAAATAATGAAAGGAATTGCCTGCATAATTTATTTTTCTCCTGTTTTTGAAATGCACACATAGTTTAGTTTGTATAAGGTAAATACTCATATGACCACAGTTTCTGTAGGCAGGAATGATTTGCTGCTAGAAATAGCCTGATTATAATTGACTGAATTGTCTGAGGATATGGACAAATTGTATTCAAATATAGGTGTTTTAGCTTTAAACAAACATAAAAATACAGATTTTTGAAAACGATAAATTGACAGGGTTATTTTTGTATAATAAGATGATTTACCTTTATCAGTTATTTTAAAGAGTATATTTCTGATCACATTTAGATTTATATATTTTCAAGAATACATTTTATTTTGCTTCCTTCCCATCCCATCTTATTTATATTAATATTCTTAACCCCTTTTAATAATGCATACCAAAATAGATTTTATCCTGTATAAAATACCTAAAAGTCTTTTTTTTTTAAATTTTGAAATGGTATTCTTTGTAGTAAACTATATTGATGTATTTGGCATTAAAGTCTTTGACTCTTTTTTACTGTTTTCATGTAAATCTTATGTTTCTTTCAAACATTTTATGTGATTACCTTCTTTCAGGAAAATAATTGATTTTTATTATTTGTCTAAAAGCAAGGCTGTTAATTTTAATCATGTTTATTTTTTACCCTGTATTGAATAATTTTCCATATTTTCACAATGTTAATTATAAAATTCTATAATTGTATTCTATTTTATGTTCTATAATTTGCTAACTATTCCTGTTATTTGACTTTTAGGTTATTTTCAGACTATTGTAGCTTCCATTGTTAGTTAAAGATACCTAGCACACCTAGCACAAAAATATTTGTCTGCACATATACATACATATATGTATTTAAGTATACATATATCTAATCGTACTACCTATTTTTTAAATTTTAATAAATTTTAGGGCCTGAGTAGTAGAAACAGCTCCGTAATTGACATGTCAGTCTAAGTTTAAGTAACTTTATATTTGTGATATATTACATACTAAGGCAGATTTTGTACTTTACTGTTTCAGATACTAGCATTAATTTCAACATCATATACTGTGAGTTCTAGGCATGGCCTTTTTTATTATATAATGTTTCTTATTATACAGATGGCTTAAACAAAATCCAAATAAACTATGATGAAGAATCAGCTGTAAGTGGTAAAATGCTTGAAGATGAACTCATCGACTTCTCGGAAGATCAGGATAACCAGGTAAAACCTAATGCTTGGCAAAAAGTTCTAATGTTTTATCTAAATAAAAGTTTTCCTTTAAAGTTTTATAAGCACTTCCCTTCATCCAGTAACTCACTATGGCATCTGGATTTGGATCACATCTCAAAATACAAATTCAATTTTTAAGTCAGAAGTTGCCAGGATAAATGTATCAATGCTGCTGCTGCTATTGTTGCCACTGTGGTGTGGACTGAACTTTAATATAAAATTAAGTATCTCACTCCCACCTAGCTACCACCTTAAGCATTTATAGGCCATGTATAATTTTGGATTTGACTTGACATTCAAGAGGCAGATGTTTAAATTTTCAGTTATGTGCTATACCACAAAGTTATCTATTTTTTTCCCATTTTTCCAGTGATTTTTTTTCTGTCCAATTTAATGTATACCTATCATAGCAGAGGCAGATAATACTTAATTAAAATAAACATAGGTGAATTCTAATATTTCCTTAGATTCTCATTTGCCCTAAAAACATTACTAACAGCAAGAATAAAGTATATTTTTGAAAATATTTTATAGCTTCAGTTAATGAGGACTTTATATCTAGGGAAAAGTTTATAAGAATCTTATAGCATACCATACCTTTAATTTTCTGACTTTTCTTTAGTTTTTAGGACAAACTGAATCGTTTGTCTAATAGTGAAGATAGCTTTATACCGTACCATTTTTCCTTTTTTCATATTACTCTCTTCATGTGTGAACAAAAGCTATTTTTTTGTGATATCCCTTGGTTTACAATGTATGGCTGTAAAATACAGTTTTTCTCTCTAACATATAGAAGCAATCACATTCATGGTTTATAACGAGCACTTACTCTTTGGCTCTTTCAGTGATAGCAGTTACCTATTTTGTGAACTAGCTAATCTAACTGTGCTTTATTATTGCTATTATTCCTATTGTTGATTATTCCATTCGTAAAGTTGCCAGAAGCTGTCTCAAAAAATTCCTTATTTATTTTACATTCAAGCAGACCTGTAGAATAAGGATACAGTGTCCTTAAGCTGTCTTCTCTCAAGTGCAGTGAAAATATGAGTATCTCTAGGAAAATAGTGTTTCCAAAAAACCTTTAAATATTAATATTTCTGATGTGAAAAAAATTATTCATGTAAAATAATAATAAATATAGGTTATTTATGTCCTATTGTGAAACAGCTGTCTTAGCAAACTAAATTTTTGTAAAAATAAACTAAAATCAGAGTAGTAATATTTTGCAGAAGAATCAGTCATAATATATTCAATCTTTAAGATTTATTCTAGATTGAGTAAATAGATGTAACAATTTCTTATAAACCTCTGGTTGTTAGGTTTTTTTTTTTCACTAAAATGTCATTAGATTTTTTTTAAAGCATTAGGTAATTGGAATTAAGTGTCTGATCACCTAAATAGAAATTTTTTTACATATTTGTTACAAAGATGTTTGTCCCCAATGATGCTATTTTGTTAGGTTATTAGTTATTTAGATTGCATATTTTCAATATTAACAGGAGGCTGTCTTTTATAGGATGATAGCAGTGATGATGGATTCCTTGCCGATGACAACTGCAATTCAGAAATAGGACAGTGGCATTTAAAACCTACTATCTGTAAACAGTAAGCATTAACTGTTTTATCTTCCAAACTACATGATAATTTTTGTTTAAGTACATTCATAAAATAAAACATAACTGAGCAGTTTTTATTTAAACAAATACTTAAACAAAACTCACAAATGCTGTCAGGGTCAGTGAGGAAACTTGGGGCATGCTATCCAGGGATTAAGGAGGAAAAAATAGGTATTCATTTCAGTTCTCCATTTGCCAATTTTCCCGGCCTCTGCTTGCACTTCTGCACCATACAGTTTTGATCGCGAACCACTTCCTTTTGATATATGGTGCTTTGGAGCAGAAAACATTATATATCAAAATAATAACTTGGGGTTGGAGTTTACACTGGTTTCACAGCTACTGCATGAAGGCTGTGGAGTGACTCAAGGCAGTCCTGAGGGACATGTTCCAGATAGGAACCCCAAACAGTAGTGAGTCAGTTTTGGTTTTCAGAAGTACATGGTTCTTCTGAAGTGTCTCTCTAGAGACTCTGAACTTCTTAGATAAAGTATTACCAATTTCTAGGCTTAATCTCCTTTGACATTTTTGTAGAAAAGTTTAATGAAACTCCATTAAGAGACTTTCAACAGCAAACTTCACTTTTAATGGAAAATATAGAGACCTAGGATAGTTAAGGGATCTCCTCCAAATTTCATAAAATTTTAGCTAGGAAGAACCTGGATCTTTAAACATTTTGGGACTTTTGGCACTATATTATACTTCTTCACTTAATTGAGTTTATAACATAACTTTACAGAATTAAATCTTTGAAGGTTGAATCTAAGTTATACAGAGTGTTCTGAAATGGAATCTTGGAAAAAAACACAGCATTCTAACCTAATTCTTTTATGTGATGATGTCTATAATAGGTTTTGGTTAAAATTGGATTATTTTCCTTCTACTTTTGCATGGTTCCACTTTTGTTGATTTGGAATATGAGTATGTTCCAAATTTTCAGAATTGTTTTGACTTCCTACTAATTTTGAAGTATTTTTAGGAACCAACTATGGAACTTTAGTGTAAAATATTTATAACTAAGATATGGGTAAATTAATATTCTATAATATCTAATATAACCATAGATACTTAAGTATCATTGGACTGTAAGGTTCATATGTATCTATAAGATTCATTTTTTCCCCCCAGTGTTTACTGAGAGGCATACAAAGGAAACTTCTAAGGTTTTAAATTTTATTGTAAATATGCCACTTTTAATCTTTTTATGCCTTTGTAATATTATAAAGTATTTAACTTTTGGTCATTTGTACCCTGCAGACCTTGTATCCTACTTATGGACTCACTCAGAGGCCCTTCTAGGTCAAATGTTGTCAAAATATTAAGAGAGTAAGTTCAAAATCACACCTTGCACTTTGTTTTGTATTCTGGTGGGGATGAGGAACTATGTATATTAGGTATATGTATATTTTTACTGTGTATGCATTATTGCAGGTATTTAGAAGTGGAATGGGAAGTTAAAAAAGGAAGCAAAAGAAGTTTTTCCAAAGATGTTATGAAGGGCTCTAATCCAAAAGTACCCCAGCAAAACAACTTCAGTGACTGTGGTGTATACATACTGCAATATGTAGAGAGCTTTTTTGAGGTGGGTTTCAGTTTGTTGGATCTGATAAAATAAATAATAAAATAGTGCACTTGACTGTGTTAGTAAAAAACACAATGAGCAAATATTTTAAAGAGTTTTGAAAGTTATTATTTCAGAAGTTATTCCAGGGAGCAAAAACTTTCAAATTGGAGAACTTTCAAGACATAAAAGCACTATATATATATATATATATAGTTCATCAAATGCAAGGTTTATTTAGCTCATTCTGTGACTGATCAATCAACTCGCCCTTTCTATTGGCTCTTTCCACCTTAAGAAATCTCTCCCTTGAATCAGACTGCCTCTTGAATCAGACTGCCTCTTTTACCCTCTCTTCTCCTCTTCACAGATACATTTCTCGAAGTATTTATATTCACTGTCTCCATTTCCACAAATCCTACTTGTTTCTCAAATACCTAAAATCTGGCTTCATCCTTACCTTTATATTAAAATTGTTATTGATCTCCCAGCACCATTTGACACTGTTGACCATTTCTTCCTCACTTTCTGGCTTTGATGTCAGAGGTATGGTCCCACACATACCTCCCTTGATTCTTTACAGTTATCTTGACACCTTCCTTCTTCATTGACCATCCAATGTATGAACCACTAAGTCCTGTGAGTTCTTTCATTAATGTCAGATATCATCTGTCTGGGGCTGGTAAGCCTTTTTTTTTTTTTTTTTTTTTTTAAAGAGAAAGGGTCTTGCCATGTCACCCAGGCTGGAGTGTAAGTGGCACAATTATAGCTCACCGTAGCCTCAAATTCCTGGGCTTAGGTGATCTTCCTGCCTCAGTCCTGAGTAGCTAGGACTACAGGCATGTGCCACCATGCCCTACTGATTTTTTAATTTTTTGTAGAGTTGGGGTCTTGCTGTGTTGCTGAGGTTGGTCTTGGCCTGGCAAACATTTTTATAAAGGGCCAGATAGTAAATATTTTAGGCTTTGTGACCATATGGTCTCTGTTGTTACTTTCAGTTCTACTGTTATCTAGCGATAGCATCCACAGACCATATGTAAATATGTTAGTATGGCTATGTTCCAATAAAACTTTATTACAAAAACAGGCAATGGGCAGAATTTGACTCACTGGCTGTAATTTGCCAGCCCCTCATCTAGACTTTAAAATATTTAGGCAGAAACTGTATCTTACATATCCAGTGCCTACCATAATGCCTGGCATGTGATAGAGATTTATACATAATTGTAAATGCATATCGAATTAGTTATTGATTTCTCCTTTTAACTTTGGAATGTTTTATGTGATTAAAACTAAAATGTTATTTATTATCATTTTTAATACGCATTTAATATTTTCATTTTCAGAATCCGGTACTCAATTTTGAACTACCTATGAATTTGGCAAACTGGTTTCCTCCTCCAAGAATGAGAACAAAAAGAGAAGAAATCCGAAACATAATTCTGAAGCTGCAGGAAGATCAGAGCAAAGAGAAAAAAAAACATAAAGACACTTACTCAACAGAAGCATCTTTAGGTGAAGGAACAGAACAATATGTCAACAGTATCTCAGATTGACCATTTCTGTTGCTTGTCAGTTCTGTCTTCAGAAACTAAATGACTTTCAACTTTGGGTATAGACAGTAAAAAACTGAAGTGCTCACTACTCAGAGTGATTTGGAAATTTTAATGCTTGTAAAAATGTCATATAATTAATTTCCAAAGGAGTATGTATTAAGTAAAAGTCTGTAAATATGTTAATGAGGCCAATTTTTCCAGCATTTATAATTATTTTTTTCACTTGTTAGGAAGCTTTTGTTTTGTATTTTCTGTTTATAGTACTTAAAATTGCAACTTCTAAACACAAAATAAAAAGAAAATATTTATAGGAGGAAATGATTAATTTGATATTCTTTAGTGAAGCTTGTGTAATTCCTCAGTGGGTGTGACATATTTCATGGGAATATTCAAGTATCTATGGTAATCTTTTGACCCTTTACAATATTTTCACACTTAAAATGTGAAAATAAAATTAAATCTAAGATATTCTGAACTAAGAAGACATCTTCATATGCTTGTATAGCAAGAAAAAAGTAACAGCTTTTCAATTCATATACTCCTGTGTGTTCAGAAAACACAAGAAATGTAATAAATATTTATAATTTTACACAAGTATTTAAGAAGCAGTATTAAGAGCAATTCAAAAAAATCTTGAATTATATCACTAAAATATAACTGTACTTGCATACATTGTTGTCAAATGCATTTCTGAAGACATCAAAGACTCAGGTTAAAACTTGGTAAGTGCAGCTTGAATTTTAAATATCCCATGTTACCTTTCTATATTATAGCTTAAAGTGTGCTACAATCTGTGTGATATAATTAATTGATGAACATTTTTAATCTGTGTAAACACAGGAATTTAAATAGGAATTTACTATTTTTTGTAATAGCTTTTGCTATTTTTTCATTGCTCATTCTGTTCCTGTTATTTTGATAAAGTATCAGACTTTTTGCTTAAGTTTTTCAGTGTAAATTATTTTTACATGTAAAAGTACTGTATTTAATCAATTGCATAATGCAGCAAAAATCTTCCTTGAATTCTCCTTTAAAAATACTAAAATGTGATGGTTTTGATGACAGATTTACAACTCATATAAGGATCTTACATATATCTACAGAAGCTATTCATTATTTTGAAATGAAATGGTATACATTTCTTTCAAATTAACTTTTGAGACTTCAAATATATATTTTAAAAGTCATTTTTTGTTAAATAATGAATTTTTAAATACACATATATCAAAAATAGTCGAGAATAAAAAGAAGGCCATTTTTGTCATCAGCAATTATTTTATTTCTAATTTGGCCATCTCTGGCATTCTGACCAACATTCAAGGTTATTTTCTTGAATTTAAAAAGCCCATGGGTGTGTTAGGGGTGGATGGGAGTGTTATCTAACAACAAACAAAAAAAAGTCTATTGAGACACATTCAGTAAGTGAAATATTAAAATGTAAGCCTAAGGGTGGTCACCATTAGCGGTATCAATTATAGAGTTGTTTCTTTGTTACTTTGAATTATCCGGACAATTTTTTAAAAATTTCTGATTATTTCTTTTTAGTGTTAACTTGGAGCTGTTAGCTCAGATAATTAGCTTAGATATGAAAAAGAAGAGTTTAATTTTATTATTTACTGAATATGGCAAAATGCTTTTGGATCTCTAATCAAACTAAGACAAAAAATGGAAATCGTTTTTTAAAAAAACCTAATAGCAATAAGCAAAATTGGCATAATTTTTTTAAATGAACTTTATTTTGTCAGAATTTGAAGATAATGAAAAAAATATTCTAAAACATTAAATTGTTTTTTAAATTCCTAATGGTTACCTTTTGCACTCTTGGATAATTTTGGAAAGGTAAAAATAAACTTGTCCCTTGGGCGAATTCAAGTCAATTATGTTTTGACGTGAAAAATATAGGTTGATGTATGTCAGCTTTCTAGAGATAGAGTACTCAGCTATTTGATGCTGTTTCTCCCACCTCATGTGAAATTTTATTTTTGGAAGTTAAGCTAATGACTTTGCAATATATATATTGAAAATCTTTGGAGGCTGCCAGGTTGGTATATACACACATTCACTTGAAAGTTGTGTACTCCAGTACTTCTGTGTAGTTTAAAGTGGATATCAACCTTTTAAAATATGTTATTAGTACTTAGAAGTTGTGAAATTGAACTTTAAAGTCCAGAGGATTGTTACTAGACACTGAAACTGCATGACGAGTATCTGGTGTCTTAACTAATTAGATAGATCTGTTGTATTGGTTTTCTTGTTGGATAGAATAACAGTTAATCATTTTGAGAAGAGTTTTAGGTTACTTGCCATAAAATTTGTATGTCTCGGCTCTTGGTAGTTGAGGAGCAGAGGTGGTGGTGTTTAACTAGTCCGTTCCCTTTGATGTTACTATACCCACTTCAGACAGTATGTTCACGTATGCCTAAAACAGCTTTTCTTTACAGAATAATCTGTGCTTAAATTCTTAGTCAATTAAATGTAGGAGGTTTTATTTGAAAGCGTAAAATGATTTTCTAAATTACAACTTGTTTTAAGTCACCAAAATGAATTCAGTATTTTTTTCAAAAACTATAATCTCTGAAGACTGTAAGACAATGTGAAAATAGAGTAAGAGTATTAATTTTCCAAAAATCAAAAATTGTACTTAAAATAGACAATTCACTGAATAGGAATAATAAAGAACATATTTTAGTCCATAATATATGACCAAGATGTGGTGGAATAAAGCTACTGGAATATAAAAATGGAAGAGAATAACTTGATCAGAAGAAACAGAACTCTTAAGAGATGAGGCAGTGTAGTGCTGTATGTCTAGAGGAGATACTGATAACAAGGCTGCTCTGTTGATCACTTTAAGGACTAAAGGAGAGGGAGGAGATGATTGTGAGGGCATCCTATGGACTGTCTAGCCAAGTGAATGTAAATGAATAGTTTAACAACTGTAGACAACCAAGCACACAGAGGCAAGACCAGACTGTCTTGGGAAATGTACTGAAATAGTCCAATCGGGGTTTCTGGTACATTTGTCATTTTCCTACCTTCTGGAAGAAGGAAAAGGGATACGAAAACTGCTGTTCCAAAACAAATTTAAATGTAGAGGGAGAATTGTTTGATCAAGTGGAAGCACTATGAACTATAAGGAAAAGTAGCTCTATCATCTTAATTTTGATACTCCAGATTAAGGAATAATGGTAGAGTACTCTAAAACACCATTAAGGAAATCAGGGTGTAATGTACTCAGAGAAAGATGCCATAGACACATGGCCTGAAACACTCAAAAAGAAAAGTTAAAAGCTTAGAGGTCTTTATTGCAAATGATTACTGTTAAATTGTCCTTAGTGCGCATGATTACAGTGAGGAAGATAGTATCCAAAACTAGAATTTTTATCTAGAAGTGAGCATTAAAATCACCTGGGGAGCTTTTCAGAGTACACATACCCAGGGTCTCAACCCCAGTGGTGCCATATATTTTGAAAGTATTTCCCAGATATGTTTGTGCACACTTCCTTGTAGCAAGCCACTGATTTAAAAGGATCACTGTATGTCCTTGATGGTTTTCTAGTTGGTGGTCCCAAAGATAAGGAAGGAGGCTTGTCTGTATTTTCTTTCCTGAGATGCTTTAAGATAACACTTAACTTCCTCCCAAATTCCCATTACTAACTTGGGATCACTGAGTTCATTAAATTGTTGTTACTAAGCCTTGAGAAATTAAAGTACAAGTTGAGTATCCCTTATCTGAAATGCTTGGGACCAGATGTTTTTTGGATTTTGGAATCTTTGCATTTTACTTACTGTTGAGCATCCCAAATCCAAAAATCCAAAATGCTTCAATGAGTATTTCCTTTGAGTATCATGCTGGCACTCAAAAAGTTTCAGATTTTGGAGCATTTTGAATTTCAGATTTTTGCATTTGGGATGCTCAGCCTGTATTAAAGTGCTCATAGATCGGAGACTAGCAAATGTCCTGATTTTCAAAGGAAGAAAGTAGATTCTGCAAATTATACAGTAGGATACATAAGCTCTTGATAAGATTCTAAGGTGAATTATTAGAAGTCTAATGCATTATCCATTGTGCCACAGAGCCAGCTCTAAGATGAATTATTAAATGGCTGGTTTGTGAACTTTTAAAGTAGGGGTCACCAGGAGACAGGGGACCACTAAATGCAAGATTGTTTTATATTTTTAATAGGATTCTGGACTAGTTAATCCGTAGACTGCAGGCAGACCAACAGTTCTCAAGTGTGTTTGATAACTTCATTTTAATAGATAATAGATTCTGTGGTGAAGTTTTAGAAAACAGTTTAAACCCAGTTAGCAGGTTTCTTTACAGGACATCTGGGAGCCTTTAATATGCTAACATGCAGAACATGAGGAAAATATAGATAGAACACAACATACTATAGAATTTGGCCATATCTGCTTTCTCTCCTAGCCTGGCTCTCTAAACTTCCTTATAAATACTACTCATGAAAAGACAGAGTTAACTATTTGGGGGCGGTGGGGGGGGGGGGGTGTGAACTGAACTTCATTAGAAGATGCTTTTGAAATGGATTTAAGGTTTTTTGTTGTTTACATTAATAGTTGGGTATATTTTTTGGAAACTTGAAAATAAGTGACTAGTTTCTTGGAGAAGTGAATTTCCACGAGGAACATTTTTCTTTAATCATTATGATGAAAATAACCATAGTGATGAAAAAATTACCAATCAGATTCTTATATGCAAGTGGATTCTTGTAGAAGAGTGGATTTGGTGATAATAATCTTTTTTAAGGTCATCAGATTCCCTAAACTTACACCAAGAAATTGTGTAAATATGTGAAAGTGAATTGAAAGATTATCTGGAGGCTTTTCCTTCTGTTTATATCTGAACCACTTAACTGCTAGATTAAACCTTCCCCAAAATCCACTCCATTGTCTATTTTAGAATTAAACTACAATAGACAAACTATATCTAGAAGCATTGTTTTCTTCTAAAGAAATCTGTGCAAAAAAGTACTCTTTATAAGCTAGAAACTATTAATATACTTCCAATGTTTTTAACCCCTCAAATACTGAGAACAAGTTGTTCAAACCTGTTATAAAATGCATTGTTATTATGTTTTTATAATTAGCTTTATACATGGCAACAGCAGAGGATTTGATCAAATTAGATGAAATTAGTCCTCAAATACTGAATAAATGTGTTGAGTACCTACTTTGTACTAGGTGTTGCCGATAAAACAGGGAGCCAAACAGATACCGTCTTTCTTCCTCATGGAGCTTCCTTATGTATAATGGGAAAGGCATCTGTTGTTAATCAGCCTCACAAATTAATAATTTCAAGTAAGTGCCATGCAGGAAAAATACAGAGTGTATTAAGATAAAATAGCCTAATCTAGAAAGTTAGGGAAGTCTTCCCTGAGGTGTGACGTTTGAATTACTGGTTAGACATAACTGAACAAAGGCTGCAAGGGGAAGAGAGGAAGCACTTGAAGGCTGTGCAAAGGCCCTGAAGTAGGAATCTGTGATTTGTCTTAAATGGTAATGGGCTCATTTATTAAGCATGTTCTATATGCCAGACATTGGTCAGCATTTTAAATGAGTGAATTAATTTATTTCTCACAATGACCTTATGAGAAATGTACTGTTATTACTCCCAATTTCCAGGACAAACAGGTCCAAAGAAATAGCTTCCCCAGCAAAGCTGGAATTTGAATTTACAATCTTACCTTAGAGGCTAGGTGAACCTGTACTAGATAAAATGAAAATAGATAAGATGTATATGTATTTTTTTAGAGATGCAGTGTGGCAGAATCTTGATTATCATTGAAACTAGATGTATGGGGGTTGGTGAATTGTGGTTTGTTTGTTTTTGTTTCTGTTTTTTGTTTCTTTTTTTGTATCAAGGTCTCACTCTGTTGCCTGGGGTAGAGTGCAGTGGCACGATCATAGCTCACTACAGCCTCAAACTCTTGGCCTGGAGCGATCCCCCTGCCTCCTGAGCAGCTGGGACTATGGGTGTGCATCACCATGGCTGGCTAATTTTTCTATTTTTCTGTAGAGACAGGGTCTCACTATTGCCCATGCTGGTCTTGAAATCCTGGGCTCAAGTGATCCTCCTGCCTCAGCCTCCCAAGTGCTAGGATTACAGGCATGAACCACCATGCCCGGCCTTGTTATTTTTTATGTTTAAACATTTTCAAAATTTTTTAAATAAAATTAAAGGAGGCCTGTGTAACTGGAGCTCAGAGTGAGGTAGAAAGGTAGGCTGGGACTTAATCCTGCAGGGCCTTGAAGCCATATTCAAGATTTTGGTCATATCCTAGAAAGTCATTGAAGCATTTCAAGCAGAAGAATAATGTGATCAAATGTTGAAAAGATCACAATGGTAGTGAAAGCATTGCTGGAGGACAAGAATGAATGTAAGCCTTTAGTATTTTAAACAAATTATGAATTACTATATTTAAAGGATACAATTATGAGTGTGATTATAGGAATGCTGAAATAATAAAACATAATTTGGATATTTCATTTGAAATGTTCCCTTCAGAAACATGCAATAAGAACAGGAAAGGGTGTTCCTTTGTCCCAGTCAGAACTAATATTTTTTTTTCTTTATGAAGAAAAGATTATGAATTAAATGTGTTAATATTAAATGTATACAGCTGAAAAATGGACAGAAAACAAGCCAGCATGGTGGCACACACCTGTAGTCCCAGCTACTCAGGAGGCTGAGGTGGGAGGACCACTTGAGACCAGGAGTTCGAGGCGGTAGTGCACTATGATCGCACCTGTGAATAGCCACTGCACTCTAGCCTGGGCAACATACTGAGACCCCAACTCTATGTAAAAAAAAAAAAAAAATGACTAATGAAGATATTATTGACAGAAAATTGATTTTGGAAGCAAAATTATAAAGCATGTGACACTACCAAAGAAAAAGCATTAAAATTTTTTTAGACACCAAAGTTTTATATTTTTAAATATAAAAGAAAATATAAAATTAGCCTGAAATACCAATATTCCATTGTCTTCACAGAAAAAGTACTTTATGGTGTAAATTTAAATAACTTACTATACTTGACCTAATCTGGCAACATTTCCAAACATGTTTCTTAGGGAAACTGCCCAAAGCACCTGTAACATAGCTAGTTATGTTTTGTATCTTGCTCTCTTCAATCCTATCCTCCTGTCCTAGCTAATTGGATTTAAGGTGGACACCCGATCATAAGGAAAGTTAGTTTGTAGTGATATGACCTAGCAAATAAAAAGCTAACGAAAATAGGCCAATCAGATCTGATCATTAGGAATTTAGGTTGAAAATAAGGAAAGCATTTGCAAATTGGAAGAAGAGAGAAGAGTGTGTTAAAATGAATCTAATAAATTATCTTATTTCTAAGATGGACATTCCCCCTACACACACACATTTTAACCTCTGAAATAAGGCTACAGCTTTTCAAATAAGAACACCTGGATTTGCACCAGAATTACTTGGAAGGCTTGATAAAACAGATTGCTGGGCCCCATATCCAGAGCTTTTGATTCAGGAGATCTGCAGATTTACATTTCTAAGAAGTTCCCAGTGACGTATGGCTTCTTAGTTATGTTTTCAGCCAGGTGTGTGAAAACCTCTTGATGCAGGTAAGACCCAAAAGGTATCAAAGTATCAGGATTCATGAAATACTCTATGAAATTATTTGATCATATCTATTCAACAATATTTGTAATTATAATTAAACATGGATAACCGGCATGTGATCACACCACTGTTTTTTTTTTACAGTCGATTTTAATTTTCTTCATAACCTATTTTAACTTTGTATGTATTCTTGGATATTTTTCTCCATATTCCGATAATCTTTTGTATACATCTATATATAATAATATATGTATAAAGATTTTTTGTTAATTGTTTTTCTTATAAAAACTAGGATAATTTATATAAACACATTTCAGGATCTTTCTTTTGTCTCAGCATATCTTGTGGAGATCAATCTAGGTCATCTGGTATAATCAAAGTTCATTTTATGATGGACCATAATTTATTTAGCTATTCCCTTACTCTATCAGTAGAATAGGCTTGGTGGTTGTGCTATAGCAACAATTCCAAAATCTCAGGACTTAACCCTCCCCAAAAAGTTTTTCTTTTTTGAGACAGTCTCGCTCTGTTGCTGGGACTAAAGTACAGTGGCGTCATCATAGCTCACAGCAACCTCAAACTCCTGGGCTCAAGCGATCCTCCTGCCTCAGCCACCCAAGTAGCTGGGAGGGATGAGCCACCACGCCCGGCTAATTTTTTCCACTTTTAGTACAGACGGGGGAGTGGGGGGTGTGGGGGTGATCTGACTCTTGCTCCACTCCTGATCGCAAGCAATCCTCCCTCATTGGCCTCCCAGAGTGCTAGGATTACAGGCGTGAGCCACCACCCCTGCCCCCAAAAAGTTTTTTTTCTTTGGTGATGCTACCTGTCCAAAAAGTAAAGTAGGGGAGCTCTGTTCTTCAGGTATGTACCCAAACTGATGAAGCTCCAGTTGATACAAGCTTCTATAGCCACTCCAGAGTGAATAGAGAAACTGGTGAGCAGCATGTTGATTCGTAAAGCTACCCAGAGGTGTCACTTCCATTCACATTGCACTAGCCTAAGTCAGTGGACACTCCTAACTTCAGATGGAACAAAATTTACACTTATGGTATTTCCAGAAGGAAAGGAATATATCTGTGACTACCACACTACTAATGGGCATTCACTTTGTTTCCATTTTTTTGGCAACCATGATCGTGTAATATATTTCCTGTTTCTTTTATATGCTGATGGTTTTATTTCTTTCAAAAAGATTCCCAAGGATTGCTGGATCACAGGCCATGTTTATTTTTAATTTCTATAGGTTTTACTAGCTTGTTTTCCAAAAGGATGTAAGAATTTACATTTTCTACAGCCATTTATTAAAATACAATGTATCCTGCATTCCCACCAATAGGTGTTATAGCTCTTTTTAATTTTGCAAGTCTTTTGCTTATAAAGCTATTTTTCACTATACTTTGATTTGCATTTCCCTGATCATTAGTTTACATTTGAGGTTTTTTTGCATTTTTTTTTTTTTTGTGGTGACTGTGCCTATCATCTGACCATTTTCCATTGGATTAGTATTTTTTTCCCATTAATATATAAGGATTCTGCTTATTACATTGCCATCTCTGTTACAAATGTATTTTTCCATAATCTATTATTTGTAGACTTTATGGTATATTTTCCATACCAAAATTTTATTTTTATATATCCTTTGGGTTTTTCATCTTGGTTAGCAATCTCCTTGACTCTGCATAGTACATAGAGTTGCATATTTCTTGCAAGATCTTTAAAAATTTAATAAAACTATGCAATTTATTTCTTTATAGGGCAAAAGATATGAATGTTACATCCTTTAAACTGATAAATGTAAGGAAACGTTTCTCTGAGTTTTGTGAACCGCTCTAGCAAATTGTCGAACCTGAGAAGGGGGTTGTAGGAACCCCTAATTTATGGATGATCAGTCAGAAGTACAGGTGATAACCTGGGACTTGAGACTGGCATCTGAAGTGAGGACAGTCTTGTAGGACTGAGCCCTGTGTTTAGGTATATTGGGTCAGAACTGAATTGAATGTAAGACACCCAGCTGGTGTTGGAAGAGTTGAAGAATTACTACACACATTGGTGTCAGAATATTGTTAGTGTACAGGAAAATAGTTTTCCTTCTACATTTTTACACATGCATAAAAAGTGCACAGATCATGAATGAATGTATAGCTCAATAAACTATCACTAAGTGAACGCACTTGTATAGCCCATCACCCAGGTAAAAAATAAAACATTACCAGTGTCTTCAAAGCCTCCACATGCCTCTTCTTAATCTACCAACCCCTTTTAACATGCCATTTTGAATAACTGGTAGGGGTGATAGTTTAAATTATTTAGATTATTTATTGTTTAGGAAACATTGGCTCCCCACACATTAATAAAACTATTCATCCTGCCCCACTGAGGCTGGGATTGTCCGTTTGTTTTGACCAAGGGAATGTAGGCAGAAGTAGCACTGTGCCAATTGTGAGCCTGGGCTTTAATAAGAGGCACCACCATTTCTGACCTCTGACAAAAGGAGAACATGCCCCAGGTAGTCATTGCACGTTCATTTTGAACCCTAGCATGAGACACATACACAGACTCTATTGACAAGCAGCCTGAACTAGAGTTGCCCCATGAGACCCATATACTTTCTAGGAAGAAAATGAATGCTTTTTGTATATGCCATTGAGGTTTTGTTGGCTACACAGCAAAGGCTGAGTAATATAATAATTATTTGGTAAATCTCAATAAAGCCGAGGTGAATGAACTCAAGTAACTACTCTCTGAATTCATTTGATGCTTTGTTCACTTCGAACTTATGTTCATTATTAACTGTAGGATAATATTTAACTGTGACACATATTTATTGGGAACTTCCTGGTCAGTGATTACTCAATACTTCCTTGATCTATTTCAGGATACTACTATTTTTAAGGCAAGGAAATCCGCCACTACCGATTTTTTCATTTATTTAATAAACATTTTTCATAAGAATAATGTGTATCACTAATTTCTTTAAATAGTACTCCCCACCCCCAGTCTTTTATTGTTTTTTATGTTATATACATAGTTTTTGTATTACATGGTATCAACTTTGAATATTTCATTCATAACCTTGAAAGTACAATTTATATTTTTTGAAAGATGGCAACATTGTAGAATGTCTTAAACGTGAAAATGAAGGACAATTGGCGAAAATAAACATTTCAAGTACTATGAAAATTCATTTTATACAAAAATGAGATAAAATGGACAGTACGTATATACTTTATAAAGATTGACTCACCCATGGAATAGTCGTTTAAATTTAAGTTTTATGTTACTGCGGATAATTGAGCAAAGCCCCCTCCCTCTCATCTATAACAAAGCTCTAAAATGTTCTAAAAAATATTTCTAGGAGGGTGCAGTGATTCACGTCTGTAATCCTAGCACTTTATTAGGAAGCCAAGGTGGGAGGATCCCTTGAGGCCAGAAGTTGAAGAACAGCCTGGGCAACATATCGAGGCCCCATCTCTACAAATAATTAAAAAAAAAAAAATTAGCCACGTGTTGTGGTATGCTCCTGTAGTCCTAGCTACTCGGGGCTGAGGCAGGAGGATCGCTTGAGCCCAAGAGTTCAAGGCTGCAGTGAGCTATGATCGCATCACTGCACTCTAGCCTGGGCAACAGAGCAAGACCCTGTATCCAAAAAAAAATTCATTTCTGAAGGACCTCCGCTGTCAAGAGTATGAATCTGAAAGAGCTGGAGTTCATTCTGCTCAGCCCATTTCACCAACTTTTACTGTGTGTACACCTTTTATGTCCCAGCTGGCCCTGAATGTCCAAAGAGAAGCGAGACCTCAGTGAGATCACAGACACACAAATAAAACATTCGATATAATACAAAGTGTGCTAAGATACAGGTTCGCACAGATTATTTCCTGCAGGCATTAAATCCAATCTGAAGGTAGAATTATGTTTATACTAATGTTTAAGGATCAAACTATCATTGAAAATGATTAAATTTTAACCAATTTAGGATTAATTTATAAAACCACAATTTTACGGATTTTAAAAACCATTAATTTTTTGGCATATTTTCTGGACTATATATGTAGACTGTAGAGAACTGACCTTTCAGAATTGTGCCACTGAATTCTTTTTTATTTTTCTGGTGTTTATTCCCAATGTATGCAGATTATCTAAAGCAAGTATATATTTATGGTTTCCTTTCCCCAAATTTAATTCAAGCTTGTTTTTCTACTTTCTTAAAGCTTCTTTAAGTCACACTTTTTTTTTTTTTTTTTGAGATAAGGTCTTGCTCTGTTGTCAGGGATATAGTGCAGTGGTGTCATCATAGCTCACTGCAACCTCAAACTCCTGGGCTTCAGCGATCCTCCTGCCTAAAGCCTCCGGAGTAACTGGGACTGTAAGCAAGTACCACCACACCTGGCTTATTTTTTTTTTTTCTATTTTTTGTAGAGATGGGGTCTTGCTGCTGCTTGGGCTGGTCTCAAACTCCTGGGTGCATGGAATCCTCCCGCCTTGGCCTCCCAAA
>RJWJ010004009.1:40572-80353 GCA_004363605.1 Indri indri
GCCTTGATAATATGCTATTCGTAGACTTCTTTGTAGATTGCAAAATGCTTTAATTCTTGTATAATCTTATTTAATCCTTTCCCTGTGGAGGAGGTGATATTAACATTGATATTTTATTGATGAGTAAATTAAGTCTCAGAGAGATTAGGTGATTTACACAGGTCACAGTCCCTTAGAGCCAGGCCTAGAAGCTGGTTCCTCCCTTTGGTGTCAAGTGCTGTCATTCCTCTGCACACTTTTCACTGGGTGATAAAATAAATTCTAATCTATTATAATGCTGCTCCTCTAGCATGGCCTTCACACATTTGCTTTCTTTTTGTCTCTACAACTTGGTGAGGTTACATTTGGCTCAGTTAGTCTGAAAAAAATGATCAACTCTCCTCTGTCCTTTTTCAAGTTATCACACTCAAGCAAAAGGTCACAGATAGGACAAAGTAGATGAAAGATGATTATTAAGACATCTGACAGTTCAATTGAAGTGTTTGAGGTGATAATCTTTAGTACACATGTGCTACTGTTTTCAGTTTACTGTAAATTATAATGCTGCTAGAACGGTTCAGACAAACCAGGCGGGAGTTTGAATTAGAGAAATTATAGTGAAATCTCCAGAAGCTAGAATGTTAACAAATGTGTGCTAATCTGGTAAAGGATTTTTCAAATTTATTTATTTATAAAAGACATTTCTGCTTTAATTTTAGTCCTTTATATTGAAAATCTTTCTAATATATTAGGCTTTCTTTCCAGAGGAAATTCAGGAGGATAAATATCATTCAGTCTTTCTAAAGAAACGATTTATGATTTCACAGTCATTACATTAAACATCAGGTTTTTTTCCCCATGATAAAGTATGGTAGATGCAGACATTGATAGTGTATGATTATAGGTTATGATATACTCTGGGGAAAAAGCCGTAAGATTATCTCTTTAGGGACCTGCTTATTTCCTGCAATTTATTGCCCTATAAATTCCAGATGATTAATATTAGTGCAGATTTGTTAATAACTGAGGAAATAACCAAAATTTCTCATATAAGTTATAGTATTGTATATATCTCATTTATTCATTAAATAAACACTTGAGCGCCTACTCATTCCTCTTTTATAAAATGGGGATAATACTAGAACTTCTCTGTGTCTAGTCAGTTCTTGATTGAAGGCAATGGAAATAAACTCTGGTTCACCGATCCAGAAAGAGAATGTATTGAAAGAATATCACATAGCTCACAGTATCACTGGGAATAGCGGAGAACCAGGAGTGTAAAATGTGCAGGGCCATCTTTAGGATGTCATTGTCAACACTGCCACTAGCAAACCCTGGCTGCCACAACCATCCACACTGCTGTGAATCATTTCTCTCCATCTCTGCATCCTTGCATTCAGATTCCAACTTTCAGGTGACAGCATCCAGTGGGGTAGGGAACCTGTGGCCATGCGGCCACATGTGGCCTTCTGGATCCTTGAGTATGGCCTTTTGACTGAATCCAAACTTCACAGAACAAATCCCCTTATTAAAAGGATTTATTCTGTAAAATTTGGATTCATTCAATGGGTCACACTTGGGGGTCTGGAGGGCCACATGTGGCCTCGAGGCCACAGGTTTCTTACCGGGTGGCCCTAGCTACCAGGTAGTGGGGAAAAGGACATTGGCCCAAATCAGTTTCCAAAGTGCGAGGTGGGCTCTGCCTCCACCTGGAGTCAAAATTAAGGATTTTCCAAATAAGATGGGAGTCCAGAAAGCAGGCAGGCAAAAAGCAAATGCTTAGCACATTGCCTCATAGAGATACGAAGATGATTTATATAAACTGCTGGCACATGGTAAACATTCAATAAGTTGTAGATTGTTATTTTTGTTAATTAAATGAGGCAGGCAATGTGCCAATGCAATAATAAGCTAAGAAAATAAGAGGGAAATTGAAAAGCTCTTTTGGAGGGTTATGAGAGGGAAAAACAGATATTTAAAAAAAAAACATAATTACAAAACCACTTAGCAAGTGCTACAATATAGGTATGAAGCAGATGCTCTGGAAAATGGGGAAAAGAAAAACTAATTCTGCCAGAAAGTCAGGACAGAGAAAACAACAGTCAGTAAACTAAGTTTTGAAGATTGAGAAGAACATCATGAAATGGTATGGCATGTTTGAATTCCTATGAGTGTGTGGGCTTTTGAAGGGTTCTGTATACCATATGAATGGGTTTCAATTTATCTGAAGGGTGTTATACGAAAAGTTATTCAACGATCCTTGTTAAAGCATGGTAAAGCAGACCTTATTCAGGACCATCATGTTAGGAATAGGGACCACGGCAATGGGACTTTGCAGTGGGGGAAGAGAGAGACTAGGCTCAACTCTGTATACAGCATGGACAGGTGGGAATTTACAGCCAAGGAGGAGGATGGGGGTCAGTGGATAGAAAATTACTAAAAGGTAACACCAGAGGTAAAGGGAATTCTGGCTAAACCAACCTAACAGGATTTTTACTGAAGACAGGCCAGTGTGATGAGACGTCACCTGTAGGATGGTGGAGGATGAAGACCCAAATCAGACATTGAGGGTGATCAGATAATGAGGATGGGGGCTGTTTGCTAAACTGACTCAGCAAGTTTCTTGCTACAGCTGGATTTCATAAGAAGTACACAGACGGGCCTAGGAGAAGCTTCAGAAGCCTGACTGAAGTCTGGTCAAGCAAAGAATCTTCGCCAGAGCTACCAGGACTTGGCAAAGGCAATGACATAATCAGATTTGGGAGATGGAGGTAATTCTCTAGGAGTGACAGAGTGGACTAGAGTAAGCAGAAGCAATGTCAAGAGTTTAGATAAAAGAAGATGATGGTGTGTACTAAGGGAAGATGGAGAGTAAAGGCATCAACTTGGAAATACTTTATGACTTAGAATGAACTGGATTTTGTGACTCCAAAACTAGGGTTGAGGAAGGAAAGGAGTTCTGGGTGATTTAAATTCCATAATCTAGCGGTTGGTGATACTATACATAGTCATAATAGGGTCTATTGGCAGGGGAATTGAGACAGTTGGGAGGGGAAAGATAATGAGTTTCTGTGATGTAATCTTTTGTTGTTCAGCCTGCCTCATTTAAGAGTTGGTGACACAGATGCAGTTGAAGCTGTTAAAGTGGCCATCAGCCAGGGAGGGTATAGGACCCCTCACACACCTATAATACCTATTCCTACAAAACTGAAGAAACAAAGCCACAAAATTTGGCCTATAGTTTCAGGGGAGTTCATGGAGCTCCCATCTATGATAAGGAATAAATGGATCTCAGTTTAGGAATTTCTGGGGTGGCACCGGAAGACCCAGGGAAGAGTATTCCAAATATTTAATGGGTGAGAGCAAAGCCAAAGAACTAAGTCATGTGCCACTTAACAATCTTCGATCAGCTACAGACTACATATAAGTAATGGTCTCATAAGATTATAATACCATGTTTTTATTGTACCTTTTCTATTTAGATATGTTTAGATACACAAATACCATTATGTTACAAATGCCTACAGTATTCAGTATAGTAACACATTGTACAGGTTTGTTGCCTAGGAATGATAGGCTGTACCATATAGCCTATATATACCACATAGCCTAGTTGTGTAGTAGGCTATACTAAATTTGTCTAAGTATACTCTATGATGTTTATACAACTACAAAATCGCCTAATGACAAATTTCTCAGAATGTATTCCTGTCATTAAGTGACACATGACTGTATAAATATGGAATAAATTGTTAAGATGAGTTTTGGTAACAAAAGTTGTATCCATATGGTTAATGACAGTACATGCAATTTCTTAGAATTGTCAGCTCTCTTGCCATTTCTCAGATCTCTGGTCATGTTTAAAAAAAACCTCTCTTGCCATTTGCTCATTCATCTGTCCCATTTATTCAACAGTAATACTAATGGTAGGCACTGTTTAATGAGTGCCCACCATGTGAAAATCACTGTGCTTGGCACTAGGGACACAAAGACAAGTCCACTACTCTGCCCTCAAGGAGCTTTACAGTCTAGTTGGGTGATACTTATAAGTAAACTTAAGTAGCAACAGTGAAATATGGGTTGGAAGAGATATATGCAAATAGTGTTAAGTGAGAGATGGGAAAGAGCACCAAAGTGCACCTTGGATTTGTACCAAGGGGGTTTAGGAAAAGCTTCTTGGAAGGGACAAATAGGCTTTGTTCTGCAGAATGAATTAGATTTAGCTTGGCAATGCTCCAATGTAATAAATAACAAAATAGCATAGCTGTCTGTTACGGGACACACAAGTACTTCAGAATGGCTTGAATGTAAAGTACAAGAAATGGAGAAAGACAGTGGGTAGAAATGAGATTGGAAGGGTAAGCAGGGATAGGGCAGTGGTCCAAAATGCAAGTGATTCCAAAGACAGGCAGGTAACATAGTGTGAACAAGCCTCGTTCAAGACAGCTTTGTGGGGTTTAGGATAGTGAATTGGGGCCCTCATAACCAATGAAAAGGTATTCAAATTCAATTAAAAGAAAAAAAAATCTCCATTTTGCTAGGCAAACCAAAACAGCCAGTTTGTGACTGGTGGCTCAATCAAGAAGGATCTTACAAGACACCTTGAGGGGCTTGGGCTTTATACCACAGGTGGTGGAATGCCATTATAGGAGTTTAAACAGACGACTAGATAATCAGATTTTATTTTATAAAAGATGAACTGGTGGCATCACAGAAACTGGATTAGAAGGGGACAAGATTACAGCCTGGGAAACTGGTTAGATAACTAAGGCAGAATGCAAGCCTCGCAAAGATGGTGGCCTGAAACAAGATAATGGCAGTGGCTATAAAGAGGAACTGGATACATTAGAAATATGTTATAGAGCTAGAAGCAAAGGGACTCAGTAAAGGATTGGAAGTGGGGGACAAAAGAGAAACAGAAAAATCACGAGTCATTACCCACAAAAAACTTTAAAATATATTGCTTCTATTGGTTTGCCTAAATGCTTTTAATATTAAACCTCAATTTAAGTCAAAGCAGTGAACTGAAACAGCGATCTTTATCTTCTCCTTTCTTTCAATCCGTTTTGAAATTTAGTTTTATATACTTAAGACTTACCTTCTGGCAATCTGGAATTAAACTTCTGAGATTGCTGTAAATTATTTCCTTTCTTGGTTTCGCTTCCTCTTTCTTACTTCCCTATCTTATTCTTTATATTTTATTGTTTTAGTTGAATGCTAAACTATCTTATCACAACTCAGTCCTTTCATCAAGAGAATTGTGGCGCCTCTGAATATCTAAAACTTGTCTCCTTTTCAGAATCTTCTAGATTTCCGGACATTTCCAAGTTACTACTTATAAATGTTGCTAAAAAAAGTGTAATTCTCATGGGTAAGTACGCTAGCTTTTTCAGCAGACACATTTAGCATTACAGTAAATTATTTCATTGTCTTAAAACAACATTCTTTTCATCATAAAGGCGATGTATGGTTTCATCATGTAATTCAAATTTGCACAGGTACTTCATTTCTAATTTTAAAAGATGACTCACAGATATGTCACTTTAAAAACCCGTAAAATTTAAACGACCGATAAGACAGGGGCTCTAAAAAGTCAATGCGGCGCCGGAGGTGGGAAGGGAAAGAAAGCAAAGTGGTGCAAAACTTCCACGCCAGGCCCCCTCCTCCAAAGGCGGATTAGCGAGTTAGTTGCGCAGCAAGGTTACTCCCTACGTGGAGAGCCCAGCCCCAGCCGACCGAACTGGAGCCGAGTTTGCAGCGCTTCTTTCCTCAGCCACCACGCAGCCTCGCTCCCGTCCCGGCGCGGGCTCCTGGTCCCCGGGTCCCCACGCGGCGCGCAGTCCCGCCGGCCCAGGGCGCAGAGCCGCGCGCTCCTTGCTCGCTCTCTGAACAACTTTCTCCCTCCTTGGACTGATTCTGGACTGCACAGTCACGGCATCCAGTCGGAGAGGACCTGCTCTGCAAAACAACCACAGCGAAAGAGGCTGTTTGGCAGTGGGAGGAACGAGAACTCCCGGCTGGACCAGCGGCAGCCTCCCCAGCGCCACAGAGCGCCCACCCCGCCCCGGAGGCTCCGCGCCGCGGGCCGGGGCTGGCGGAGGGGCGGGGCGGCCCCGGGCGTCGAGAGCCCGGTCTCGGAGCGCGCCCCCGCGCTCGCGCCCGCCCGGCCCGCCCCGGCCCGCGGCGCCCCCGCCCCCTCGGGCGCTCCGTAGCCGTGACGTGCGCGCGGCGGGGCAGGGGACTCGGCGGGGCGCCGGCCGGCGGGCGGAGACGGACCCGGGATCTGTCCGAGCAGGAAGCAAGGAGCAGCCCGGTCGCCGTCGCCGCGCGGTCCGTGTGCCCCTCCGCGTCGTCGCCCGCTTCCCTCACCCTCATTTCTCACCCCTCCCTCCAGCCTCGCCGGCGACAGGTAGCCCCGGCGCCGCGCACCTGCCTTCACTCCCGCACCGGTGAGTGTCCCGAACCCCGCGTTTGTGCCCGGCTCGGCCGTGCTTCGGGCCTCCTGCGGCCGCCCCCGGGGCCGACGGCTCGGCTCACTTCCCGAAGATGCGGGTGGGAGAAGCAGGTGACGAGTGGGCCCTGGGCGGCGGCGGCTCGCGGTAGTGCCTGGGGCAGTTCTCTTTTCCGCAGTGAGACAATGAGAGTCTCCTTTCATGGGTTCATCGTCACCAAGATACCTTTGTGTTTCTTCTCTGGCTCTCAGGTAGAAGCAGAGCATTCAGGTGTCCAACTCTGACTTGGATATTCCGTGGTAGTTTTATTTTCTCTTTTGTAAACATGCTTAAAATTCAGTGCAAGAAGAGTCCAGTTTGTTCTGAGATGCGAAGATCAAATGATACCATTAATAGTCCAATCATGTGGGAGACCAGGTTGGGACTTTCTAAAGCTTTGTTTTTTAGTCTCTAGTTGGTCCGCTGCCTTGAGTATGTTAATTTACGGATATGCAACTGAACATAACTTACTATATTTATTTCCAAAACTCCTTAAAACGATTAGAATGCTCAACCTCTAGGATTTTAAGTAGGAAATAATTTGATAGGGTTATTACTAGGACGACTGTCTCAGAAATATTTCCATACAGTTTCAAAAATGCATTACATTTTATCTGGCATAAAGTATGTGGTGGAGGGGTGCTTAAACCCCAATCTACAGATATTAGTGGGGAGCCACTGCCCAACTTTAATAGACTACCGTAGGGGCCAAGTAAGTTTCGTTTGCTGTTGCACTCTGGTGGTGTAGATGCAACATATCTAAATGTAGTCAGTTTGAGAATTTTAAAAATATTCTTAAGGTTTAGCTGAAACTATTTTCACACCATAAAATGTGAATCTTGAACTGGACTGGTAGTGGTCATGGTACAAAGGTTGGCAGCAAAACAGCCTTTCTGTACAAATTAACTGAACTTCATAGATGTCTTGGGTTGTAGTTTTCCAACTGGAAAATGTCTAGTGAAAAAATTACCTTTGAGCTAGGAACAGCTACAAATGTTACAAAGTGGGCTATAGCCAGAGCTCGAAACAATGCAGCCATTTAGAATAGCTCACTGACTTTTAAATATCCAGCTTATTTGGAGTATTTTAAGTTGTGCAGGAATTACATGTACAGTGGTAAACAGAAGTCATTTTAGTCTTTTGCACATTTGCCCATTGCATTTGTATTTTTTTTGTGTGTGACATGCTACTTATTATTCTCTCAGCTTTTTAAGTTACATTTTGTTTTCAAAAACTAATTGTAAAAGGCAATAACAGAGATACGAATGACTTTAAGAAAAGATTATCATGATTAAAAACTATCTAATATAGAAAACTATATATATTATACATATATATGCCTTTTAGTGCCTAGAAACGTGAGCAAGAAAAATGTAATGAACAATTACAATATTTAATATAAGTTAGTGCAAGGTGTTAAAAACAAAGATCATAAATCATAACCCATGGGGTTTATCTGAAATGGATTTTTTCCCCTGTTTATGTTTATGTGACCGAATTTTAAAATAACAGTGGCCAGGAAATCTGAGAGAGGCTGAAGGCTCTTTTCTCATCCTGTTGTTACTTTGCCTGGAGTCTGTGGTGTATCATGTAGCCCATTGTTTAGACAACTGGGCTGTATCTGAGTTCCAAAATGCGGCTTTCTTTAGAAAGTTTTACAGATTTTGATGTGAGATTTGAATAGATATAAGCACTGGAATGTTTTTTTAAAAAATTAACCAATTTTAACTTTCTGTTTATAGTTGAGGCTCCATCTTTGATATGTAAAATTTCAGTTTTAAAATGTTTTTTAACCTCTGGATTTTTCATTTCTATATGTTAAAGTATTTTATTGAAAAATAAAAGATTGATAAAAGTGTTACACTTTTAATAAATCTCATAATTTAATTGTAATCTTCATAATGAGGCACTTCATAGCAATTTGTCAACCGGCCCTTTAGTAGTGTAAGATTGTTGCTCATTTACTAGTCATCTACCATAATCGGATGGAACACATAATGAGGGGTTTGATCTACAAAATAATTTTCCAGATTAGAGGACTTGTCCTTTTACCGATGAGGGAATTTAGGCCTAGAGAATTAAATACTTGCTCTAGGTCACATAGCTCCAGATAGGCAAAGTCTGGATTCACACCTGAGTCTTCTTACATGAAGTCCTTATCCTTTCCACCAGAACAAGTAGCCTTGATTTCATTTCACTTGGTGGACTTCAAATAAACCTGCATAACTAGTATTATTATGTTAAAGAACATAACTCAAGGTTTAAAGAAGACATGTGGGACTAGATGTGACAGGCTGTGAATGTAGTTCTGGAACTAATTTAGAATTCTGTATCCGTGTCTTCATTCTCAAGTCGACAGCCTTGAACAGTGATATGGTACTGCTTTATCATTTCTGGTGTAGTTCCAGAGTGTTATACATATTGTGCACTTTTTATTTTGATAGATTTATAGGAATTAGCTGTAGGCTGTAATCTAACACTGGCTTTCATTATGGCTAAAATGAATAGTATAATGTTCTTGGTTAGGATAGAATTTGAAGTGTTTCCTCTAATGGGATAGATTGTGCATAAATGCAATAGTTATCTTTTAATATTACATAATTAACTATGTAATCTTGGGGGAAAACTTGTCACCTGTATACTATTAGGACAAATCTTTCTTATGGCCTGTGTTTATTTCAGGAATATCTCCTGAATTGTAATAGACAGACATAAAGGAAAAAAATGAGCACATTAAGTCCATCTTTTGTAACAAACTAGGAATTATACATTTCAGCAGTGGAATGTAGTTGGGTAAATGAGCAGAAAAAAGGTAGGAAGCTTGAGTTGGGGTGGCTTCCTTTACAGTTGATTTCTTTATTTGGTTTGAACTATTAGGAATTTTGTATCTCAAGTATATCCATATAAATTAGTATTAGGATATAAAAGATATCCTAATATATATTTTTAATGGATGATCTATGACACATACATCAAGAACTAACTATAGTTAAATAAGCTTAAATTCTATTTTTGAGGCATTATGTAATATTCAGAGGAACCAAGATCTTTTGCATTTTATTTTTGTCTTTTTAAAAAATTTCATTTATATATATTTTTGAGAGAGAGGGTTTCACTCTGTCACCAAGGCTGGCGTGCAGTGGTGAGATCATAGCTCACTGCAGTCTGAGCTAAGAAAAAATATGATGAATTTTAGTGGACTGGTAATAATTAAAATATAAGTATTAGGGGGAAAAGAATCCTCACTCAATGAATGGTTCTGGGAAAATTGGATAGCCACACGTAGAAGATTGAAACAGGATCCATATCTCTCACCACTCACTAAAATTAATTCAAGATAGATAACTGACTTAAACCTAAGACATGAAACCATAAGAATTCTAGAAGAAAATGTTAGAAAAACTCTTCTAGATATCGGCCTAGACAAAAAATTTATAAAGAAGACCCCAATGGCAATCACAGAAACAACAAAAATAAATAAATGGGATCTGATTAAATTAAAAACTTCTGCACAGCCAAGGAAACAATAAACAGAGCAAATTGACAACCTTCAGAATGGGAGAAAATACTCACATGCTATACATCCGATAAAGGGCTAATAACCAGAAGAATCTACAAAGAATTCAAGCACATCAGCAAGAAAAAAATCAAACAACCCCATTAAGAAGTGGGCAAAAGACATGAACAGAAGCTTTTCAAAATAAAATAGATTAATGGCCAATAAACATGAAAAAATGCTCAATGTCACTAATCATCAGGGAAATGCAAATCAAAACCATAATGAGATATCGCCTAACTCCAGTGAGAATGGCTTTTATCAAAAAGTCCCAGAACAACAGATGCTGGCATGGATGTGGAAAGAAACGAACACTGGTGGGATTGCAAACTAGTGCAACCTCTGTGGAAAATAGGATGGAGATTCCTCAAAGAACTAAAAGTAGACCTATTTGATCCAGCAATCCCACTACTGGGTATTTACAAAAAGGAAAAAATGTCATTTTATCAAAAAGACGCTTGCATTGGAGTGTTTATTGCAGCACAATTCACAATTGCAAAGATGTGAAATCAACCCAAATGGCCATCAGTTCATGAGTGGATTAATAAAACATGTTGTATATATATATATACCATGGAGTTCTACTCAGCCATAAAAAGTGAATTAATACCTTTTGTTACAATCTGGATGGAACTGGAGACCATTCTTCTAAGTGAAGTATCACAAGAATGGAAAAACAAATACCACATGTACTCACTATTAAATTGGAACTAATCGAACAGCACTCGTGCACAGATGGAGGTAAAACTCTATAGAAATCAAGTAGGTGTGAGTGGGGAAGAGGAGATGGGTGAAATCAAACCTAACAGGTACAATGGACAGTATCTGGGTGATGGACACACTTATAACTTTGTCTCAAGCAGTACAAAATCAATCCATGTAACCAAAACATTCATACACCTGTAATATTCTGAAATTAAAATGAAAGTATTAGAATATCTATTTATGGATTTCAAAAGTAAACTTTTTTCTTATCGATTAGTATAAGAATGATACAATAGTTTGAGAAATGACCATATGTCCACCAAAGTTTTCCCTGCGAGTAGGAAGTAAAACCTAGAGAACAAATCTGGCATCTTTAGAAATCTTGCTATCGTCTAAGAGAGAGGAAATAATTTTTTATGCAGAAAGCATGTCTCAGGTGAAACCAAAACACTGAAGCACATTCCTTCAGTGTACATTCCAAAAGGGTAAATATTCATGTTCATGCTGAGTAATGTTCACAAAGGAAACTTCAGACAAAAACCCAGGCATCTTTTGTGTATGTTAGGTCACTCGTTATCTTATTTGAAAGTAATTTGCTGACTAACCTTTTACAAGGTAAGATATTTCATGTAGCAGAATTTTTTGATTTCTACTATTTATAGATGAGCATCTTTCCCAGCAAATATTTACTGAGGGCCCACTGTGTTTGAGATGTGACTATAGGTGTGAACTGGTTCCTCCTTGTCCTGGCAGATCTTTGGATCTAGGAAATAGAGAGTGGTAGAGAGTTAAAAAGATAAATAGAAACATCCATTTAAAATACAAAGATGTTTATGTCGAAAGTTAATACCTTGTATTTGTATGACATTTTGTTGTTTCGGAAATCATCTTACATGCATTTGGTCCTTAAAACAACTCAATGAAGTAGATAAAGTAAATTTATTCCTATTCTGCAGATGAGAAAATGGAATCTCAAACAGTTAAAAATACTTAAAATTAGGTAACTTGTTCAGGTCATATGACCAGTTAGAAGCATCACTGAGAATGGAAACTCTTTGTATTCCCAAAGTAGTAGGTTCTCCCCTTCCCCCGTAATACTTATGTACCTCCTACTCTTAGTAGTGACTTAATTTCATTTTACAGCTTTAATTCAGGTAGTTCAGGAAATTCTGAAAAATCAACCTATATTGTTGTAGGTTTTTTTTTTTTTTTAATAGAAGGTAGAAGATGAACATGATGTACCATTGTGGTACTATTAACATTTTTAATAGATTAATAGACTGAGGTTGGTAATTAGCTTTTCTAGTTAGAGAGTTTTTAAAGAAAAATCAGCAATCAGTTAAGAAAGGAAGAAGAAAAATGTTCCAGGAGATTTCGAAAATAACTTTTATTACTTGGTGCGTTGGTATTTATTCGATAATTATGCCTGCCTTTGTAATGATTCACTAAAGTCCTAAGGTGTGTCTGTGTTGATTCCTGTATGCCTTCATTCATTTAAAACATACTTGAGTGTCTACCACAGACCAGGCACTGTCGTAAGTGCTGAGGATACACTGATTAAATTAAGACCAAGTCCCTGTACTGAGTAACATTTTATTGTTGTTTTGAATTAAGTTAATTATAGACTCTTCATACTAGTATGTAATCAACAGGGCTGACTCTAAACTTGGGAAATAGATGGTTGTCAAAGTGGTACAATTTGAGGCCACTAAATGACTTATTTGCTCTAAAATGTTCCACTCCTGGCTGTCTGTCTGCTGAAGACTCCCAGTCTGTTTGGTTACAGCACTGTTACCTGCCTGTTCCTGATAAATATAAGTTATGTTCCATTATTTATCATAGTTTCAGGAAACAAGACTGAGAGAAAATAAATGGAACTTTGAATTGGGTGTGGTGGCATGTGCCTGTAGTCCGAGAAACTTGGGAAGCTGAGGTGGGAAGATCACTTTATCCTAGGAGTTTGAGGCCAGCCTGGGCAACATAGTGAGGCCCTGTCTCAAAAACAAACAAACAAAAAATATGGGAACTAGGACTGATAGGTTGGCTTTGTAAGAGAAGAGGTTGGCAAAGTGTAGTTTTAATAGCAGTTATTGTTTATTGAGCTTTTGCTGAGTGTCAGATACTATGCCAAGTAAGTACTTAATGTGCTTTAGCTCAATTAATCACTGTTGTCACCTCAGTAGGGTTGGCATTGTGACTTTCATTTTACAGATTAGGAAATCGAGCCACAGAGATGTTAAATTTGCTCATACTCACTTGGCGGTGCTAGAATTTGTATCTCTCCTAGTACTTAGCATAGCATGTAGTAGGAACTAATATGGAAAGAAAGTGCTTACTTATAATACATAGACATCTGATGTTCTACCATTCTACCAGTATGTGTGGCAGATCATGGAGGTGAAGGCCTTGGTAAGGGAGGAATGGGTGAGGAGAGTCAAGAGAGCTTGTTGGGTGAAGTGTGGGAATTGGAGGGGTGGGGAAAGATGGGACAGTATTGCTTGCCTGATTACTTGGTCCTCGGGCTTAATCCTCCTGTGACAGCCCTGGGGCTCCAGAGTTGCATTTAGGCACATGTAAGTGCTTTCTTGAGCTCATGGGTTAGAGTTTAGGCAGACCTGAGGCCTTGGTTTTCCCACTCACTAACTTGGTCAAATTACTTAGTTTCTCTGGGTTTCAGTTTTCGCATTTCTAAAATGGAGGCAACAATATTACCTACCTGGTATGATTCTTGTGAGGATTGAATTAGATAATAATATGTGTAAAGCACATATCACACTGCCTGGTACATGGTTAGTATACATTCTTACTGTTTGTGTGTATGTGTGTGTCTGTGTGTGTGTGTGTGTGTTTTGACAGGTTTAATGTGGAATTTTCATTCAAAAGGAAAAAAAGCAGTGTTAGAGGTCTCAGTAGAATCTCGAAGTTGGCCATTTTGAAGTAGCCATGAAATTTAGGTGTGTATCCGAATTACCTGGGGAGCTAATAAAAACACACAAGTTAGGGAGTTTTGGGTGGGGCTTGAGCATTATTGGTATTTTAATAAGCTTCCTTGTCGATTCACATGTATACCAAAATTTGAGAACCGCTGGTTTAAACCTTTTCTTCATCCTGTGCTTAGGGAAGGCTTCAGCAAGAATAACAGCAAATCGCTTGGATTAACCAGGCAGTGTATGGTAGAAGGAAGTGAAATATCAGTTATCAGAATCTCATTGACTTTTTTTTTTTATTAAGCTTATTTGGGGCTTATAGCATTTATATTGAGATAACAGTGCTGTGTTAAATTTCACACCTAAACTAAATTACAATGACTGTTTCACCTTTTTAGCCAGCTTCATTTGGAAGTGAGTTATACTTAATTGTTTAACAGTTATACAAATAGCAAAGATATAAAAATACATGCTTATATAGATTTTAAGACCTTTAAAAAACTTTTTAATTGGATTTCTTTAGATGCTGTACTGTTAAATAACCAAACTTGGTATCATCAGTTTTATCAGACTAAGTCCCAACAGGAAAGAGATTTCATCCTCGATGGTTCAACTGAAGAGACTATTCGCAGAGGTTAGGGAACAAACAAGGGTGGCAAAGCATTCAGGGACTAGCAATAGTGAGAAGTCCTTAATTCTTCAGAGATTACCAGGGCAGAGGGCTGGCATTGTGGAGGAGGGCTCGCGGGAGCTGTGGTTTCGAAGCAGCGAGGAGTGAGAGGAGGTTCCCTGACCTCTCCTCCCCCAGCCTTCGGTGACTTCCGTTGCTTCCATCACTAGAGTCCAGCTGGGAAGCCCACGTGATGATCTTTGCAGGCTTTTCCTCCCAGGTCAGGAGCAGAGCAGAGAAGCGATTGAGGGTACAGTGGAACAAATGGAGAATAACTAGGACATTAATTAGAACCTTTGGGAATTTGTAGCATTTCCTTGGTGCATTTTAGATAACTTTTAGCATTGTGATACATCTGTAGAATTCTTGGAACTACTTGTCTTATACGTGCTTTTAGAAAATAGTTTATGCACTTTCTCATTTAACCAAATAATTATAATTTTTAGGAACTTTGATGATCCATATAATCCAATGAGAAACACAATCTATGTCTGTTAACATAAAACACTTTTATTAATATATTGTTATACCTTGATGAGCTTTTCTGAAATTTCCTTCATTTGGTAGTCTTGGTTTGATGGAATAAACGTTTTCTCATTAAAAATCTTTAAATGACTAAATTAAAAAAATTTTGTCAAGTGTTACAGCTCTTTTAGAATTTGTCTAGCAGGTTTTCCGGTCCTTACCGGAAGACCCCCCCAAAAAAAAAAGAAAAAAAAATTTTGTCAAGGAAAGTCTTTTATCTTCTGGAATTTATACTTCCTATTCATTAGACATTTTTGATAGCAAAAACACCAGAACACAGTGTTGTTAATAATGGTTACTAGAAGTAAGATTGTTGTGAAATAATTGTTCTTCCTCCCCAAGTTCTTTTGAAGATACATTAAATTTCTGTATAAATCTGTTGTAGTTTGCTGTTATTTAGATATCTTTCGCTAATGCCAGTTTTATCTAGTTAACCTTAATTCTGGCCAAAAATTCATGTTCTTTATTTTGGATAGATTCCTTAGGGTTACTAAGGAAGGGGGTTTCTCTCCCTAAAGAGATGGTATGAAGGATGCTAGTGTATAAGCAGTACTCCTCCCAAACAAATACATTATGTCTTATATTTCCTTTCATCTCTTGAAGGTTCCAGGGAAAAAGAAGTACAAGATCTTATCCAGATTAGGAAGCAACTACAGTGGGTCTTGTCCAGGACTTTCAGAAAAGAAAAAGCCATATTTCCTAGGGTTGAGCAAATTAATCAAGTAGCAAACACCTGGCTATGAGAATTTAGCCTACAAATAAAGGATACCTCTGCATGTAAATGTTATAATTGAGTTTTTTAAAAAAATGTTTCTCAGCCTGTCTCTTTTAAAAAGAGTATGGTGAAAATAAGAAACAGATTTGGAATCCACTGAGCAGCACCTGTACTTGGAAATCATACATTTAGACATTTTCCCTGTAAGTGGGCTTTTTTTTTTTTTTTTTTTTGGAAAAAGGAGTGATTTCAGACTTTTGTGGGATCTTCTAAAATACATATTGTTTATTTTGATTTGACACTGATAGAATTAGTATCCCGCAGGAAAGAATTGAGGCTGTTGGTTTTTCCATGTTATGTTCTTTGAATTTCCCTGATTGGAGGATTGAGTTATTCCAGAGAGAACTTTTCTCCTCTTCCTTGTTATTTTTTTTCTAAAATTAGATGAAACATCTGTGTTTTGGCTTGTGGGCATGATTTGCTGTCTGTTATCCTTTTGGTCTTAGTATATTTGGGGAAAGGACAAAGAACGTGTGTGTTTTGAAGAGGAATATATTAGTTTCTCTGCTTTTCCTGTTCATCATGGCTGATCTTGAAGATTAGAAGAACAAAATGATTTATTTATCTATTATGCTTGTGCTTGAGATTTCAAACCAAACCACGGCTGTGTTGCCCTCTGAGATGATGGAGAAAACAGATGAGCATAAAGTGTAAAACTAGTCATCATGTATTCAGATGGCTAATTGAGGAGGTTTATGTTAATTTAAGAAAGATTTCCTATCAGGTATGGGAGAAGGGGAAAGGAGGGTGGAAAGTGAATGAATTTGACCCAGTGTCACTACAGATGTTTTAGACACCAGAAAAAATTTATTTTGGTCAGAATTTTGTATTCTGTAGGGATATGTTCTACTAGTGTTTGTTTTTTAAAAAGGAAGGCAGCATAAATTTGGAATTTAATAAACAAGATGTTTAATTTAGTGATTCTGTGAATCATTAGCAAAAATGGAGATAGCTTGAAGACTGCATAAGTGATGTTGGTGTGTCAGAAGTTGGGTTATTATTTATTAAAGGTGTGCTTCTGGAACTGGTCCAGAATGTATGAGCTGTATGGCATATTGTGGGTCAGCATGATTGAACAGTGAAAGTCTTATATCCAGCGGGTTGGGAGGTGGGAGTATATTATAACGGTGGATTGAATGAGTGATCTAAAATCATCATAGAACAGTACAGTTATAACAGTTTTTGAGGGTCAAAGATGTGCCACTTTGAGTGTTTTGCAATCATTTTCTCATTTAATTCTCATGTCGACCCTCTGAGGTGGCTATTCTTATTATCCCGTGTTACAGCAGAGAGAGCTGAGGTCTAAGTTGATAAAAGTGTTAAGAGGCAGAGCCAAAGGATGCCTTCGGGTGGTCTGGCTCCAGAGTCTTTGTCCCATTATAATTCTAAGTTCCCTTTTTCTGTGTGCTCTTTTATTTTTTTTAGAGACAGGGTCTCCGTTTGTTGCCTAGGTTGGTCTCAAATTCCTGGGCTCTATCAATCCCCTGGAGTAGCTGGGATGACAGACGTGAGCCTGGCCAGTGTGCTCTTTTAAAGACACAGAACTTTGAAAATCCCTCGAGGATTAATCTGTTCTGTCTTTATGTATCTACACAAAGTATGGTAAAATCCTAACACCCATGCAGCTGTTGCCCAATTTCAAGTCCAAGCGAGACAGCTTCTCTGTGGTACCCAGTTTCCTCCTGAGCCTATATTCCTGTTCTATATTGGGCTCCAGGCTTCCCTGCCAGAGAGGGGAGACCTCCTGAACATGCGGAGTCTAAGCCATTCCTTACAGCTCTTTGAAACCTCTTAACAGCTACCTGTTTTCATTACATATTTGTTGTATGTGCTTTAAGCAAATGTATTCCTATAAAGTTTTGTGTAAATGAAATAATGAATTGTAATTTTTTACTATCCTGGGAAAGCTTCCTATTTAAAGGATCCCAGTAGTGATTTCTTTTGTAAAGAGAAGAATCTTTTTATAAAACAAATGTTTGTTTTCTAGATTGTACTAATAAAATATGGATTTTTCACACATGACTTTTATATAAACATAGGTCCAGCTAAATACACATTTGTTATAAATATGCCAAAATGAAATTTGACCTCATATTGTGGTTCATATTACTAATAAAAAAGGATTGTATAATATCATTTGTCAAATTTGCACTAAAATGTATGTTAGTAGACTATCTACAGTATGAATAATATTCTTTTAGGCAGTAGGTTGAGGTTCACCACATAGCATAATTCTTTATTCTTTTCACGTTGTAAAATTTATTAGGTAAATGCTAGTGTTCTGCTGTTTAAGTGTTAAAAATCAGTGTTTTATGTGATTCTGAAATAAATTCTCTGAAAATAAAAGATAAATTTTAGAGAGATAACTTATTTAAAAACTGTTGTAGTTGAAAACGTAACGGTTTTTGGAAACAGTTTTGGAAAACATATTTTCAGGTAGGCCTGGGTAAAATATTTATTTCCTGTACTTATTATAATGTCATGCTAATGAGGCCTTGATCCCAGATTCTTTGTAATCTGTGTTCTGTCCCTAAACACTTGACAGTGACTACTCTGTAACCTCATTAATAGGACCAGTGGCCTCACTTAGATCATTATTCTTTTCCAGTCTCTTCAGCTATTGACCAACCAGCTCCCCGCTGGCTTTCGTGGTCTTGTGCGCTCTCAGGTCTCCGACTTTACCTGTTTTGTTTTGCTGTTCATTTTCCTCTCTCCATGCCTTTAATGTTCATGCTTTGAGAAAATCCTATACTTGGCTTTTTGCTCTACTCACTCTGTTCTTAGTTATGGTAATTGTATCAGCTCCTGGTTCCAACTGTCATCTTTATGTAGATTTTTCCATCTACATCTTGACCAGCATTTCCAAACTAACGCTCTGTAGATATCTTAAAATTTCACATAGTTCCCATCAAATCCATCTCCTTTCAGAAACTTGTATCTTCTTCTGTTTCCTGTGTGGCACCACTGTTACTCTAGAGGGTTTCAGCTCAGAACCCTCATTCACCTTTTCCCGTCTTCACTTGCCAGTTTCTGTCAGTTGCCAAACCGTGTTCTGTCTCTGGGAGGTCTCCTTCACTTTCTACCCCCCTCACCTAGTGCAGGCCTCATTACTTTTCCTTCTAGATATGTCTCCCTATATTTGGCCCTTACCCGCAGCATACAGCTCAGCCTGTGTATTGCCATGGGAGTTATGTTTCATACTAGAACTAATTGCAATATTCTCTTGCTCAGTAAGAATCCCTAGTGGCCCTTCGTTAATACATTTTAGGATACAAACTCTTATTGTGGGATGTGAAACTCTTCGTAACCTAATCCTGGCCTGTTTTTTCACTACAGCCCTACCATTTTACTATGCTCTATAGCCTACTAACTTCTTCCCCAGACATATCCCCATTCTCCTATCTCCTTACTCTTGCTCAGACCCTTGGTCTGGAATGTACTTTCCTTTAGTCAATCTTACTCATCTTTCAGGACTTGCTTGAATTAAATCTTTCAAAGTAGCCTTCCTAAATTTATTATTTGGAATTATACCTGTATTATAATGTCCATCACAGGTTACATAATGTGTGTTTATCTTCGCATTCTCTCCTACTCTTACTAGATTGTGAATGACTAGAGGGTACGAACTGCCTAACAAGAGGCTTTGTAAGGTTTTCTGTAGATCAGTAGATCTCAGGTCTCAGGACTCTTTTAAACTCTTAAAAATTATTGAGGATTCCATAAAGATTTTGTTTATGTGTGTTATTTCTATCAATATTTACTGTAATAGAAATTTAAAAGTTATTTAATTCATTTAAAATGTCAATAATAAATGCATATTAACAGAAATAACATTTAATGAAAAATAACTATTTCCAAAACAAAAATTAGAAGAGTGATACTGTTTTACATTGCTGCAAATTTCTTTAATGGATAACAATAGAAGACAACTGGATTGTCGTATTTGCTTATTCATTCAGTTTATTGCAGTGTTTTATTTTGGTTGGAGTACCGTATATGAAGAAAACATGGCCTCACACAGATATGTTGTTGGGAAATGGAGAAGTATTTATTTAACTATTTCAGATAATTTTATATGTATTCTTTGTTGATCCTTCACCAAAACTCAGCAAGTGGTAATTTCTTAAAGTTCCAGTGAGGAATCTTAAATGATACCTGTGAACTTTTTGTACTCTGTTACATTACAATTCATTGGTCCGTTTTGCTCTTTGAATGGATCCTTTACCCATGCATGATTTTATAATGTGATATATTTGTCATTTGGAACATATTGTTCCACTGAGTTATGCAGATCTTCCAAATATATGTAGTATTTAAAAATCATACTCTGATCTTATCAGAAGCATCTTTAATTATTGAAAGGCCATTATACTTATGGTGGCAGATATTAAGTTCAACTTTTGTACTTTTTACTTGAAAGTTCAAATTTTATCCTTGCCAGCAGATATTGTCAATTACTTTCCTTGAAGGTAACACAGGCTTCACTCAAACCAAAGACAACGAAAAAGCCTCTGCCAAATAAGTCTGCCAAATACCCAAGTTCGAATAGCCATGGTTTGTCAGTTCTTTCCAGTAAAAATAGTGTTTTATGAAAACAACAACAACAAAAAAACCCTAGCAGTTTCTAAAGAACTCAAAATATTCACGAGTATTTTCCGTGAAGCAGCTATTTACCTTTAAGTGTTTAATATGTACTTCCCATTTTATCACACAGAATATTAAAAAGATGTGTATTTGAGGATCAAGATGTAATAACATTAATAGTTTTTACTGCCTCATTAAGGCCATTCTTGAATGAAACAGCATTTTTCATTGCTCTAAGTACAGTTGACAACTGTCAGGGTTTGGTGCCACTGCTTTGATACTAACTAACACTCTAGAAGTTTTGTCTGTCATTGCTTCTGTATCCTTAGTGCAAATGAAAGAACAGTGAAAAAGGCATATGTCTTAGTACTATGAAAATAATGTGACCTTGTTGACTGTCTGAAAGGGTCTCAGGGATCTCCAGGGGTCCACGGACCACAGATGTAGAGAACTGCTGATATAGATAATTGTCCTATCAAGTTGTAAATGTGTTCAGGTTTCATGTAGACTAGACATGTAGAAGCCTAGAATGTTAGAATTGGACGTTAGTCCAGAGTTAATTTAACTCCAACTCCTTATTAAGAGTTGAGGAAACTGATGTTTAGAGAGGTTAAGAGACTTAAGGAAGGTTATTCAGCTAAATCAGTGGCAGAAGTAAAAGATAATTCATAAGGCTCTTAGTTTAGAGTTCATTTTTTTCTGTCAGTATTGCGCAGTTAAAAAGTTTAGAAGTAATTTCAGACACATAAAGCTATGACTAGAAAGTAGGTATTTCTTTTTGTGCTATAATGTGGATACTGTCAAATAAAATAAAGGGTAGAGATTTTTGAACTCTGTTACCCAGAACTCTATGATCAGCTTTCATCTATGTTTTTCACCTCTTTTTTTCATTCACTTGATATAAAATTGCTTGCTGTGGTCAGATGGATAATTAAGTGAGAAATTGAGATAATTTGGCATTTAATGCATAGTCATTGCCTTAAAAAGCCTCAAAATATACCCTGATAAAATGTGTCATCAGTTTGACATTTAAGAGAGCAGCATATGATTATATATAAAAGTGAAAAATAGGCCAGGTGTGGTGGCTTATGCCCGTAATCCTAGCATTTTGGGAGGCCAAGGCTGGAGGATCACTTGAGGTCAGGAGTTTGAGGTTGCAGTGAACTATGAGCCACTGCACTCTATCCCCTGCAACAGAGCAAGACTCTGTCTTCCCTCACTTCCCCCAAAAGGAGAAGAATAATTGAGCATTTTTTAGAGAGAGTTTCATTTTTAAAATCATTTAATTGTGAAAAGTTTTAAGCATGTTCAAAAAAGAAGAGCATATGCGCCACTATGTACCCATTACCCAGATTCCAGTTATCAACTCATAGCTGATCTTGTTTTACCTTTTTCTTTATAATAATTCTCCCTCCCCATGGATGATTTTGAATCAAATCCCAGATATCATTTATTTTCATTATCCATAAACATTTGTAGGAGAGTATATTTCTGAAAACTTATAATTAGGCATATATTATGAAGTCAGGACTTGATATCTGCAATAAGTTTGAATGAACCTCTCAGAAGTCTTTTCTAGACTAAGCAACAAAAATCAGAAACAAACAAAAACTCTTTCTTTTGATCCTGCCATCCTCCTTGTTATTGCCTTATTTCGCTGCTCCTTACTTGAAACTTCTGGAAAGAGAAGACTCTATTAGTTGTTTCTGTGTTTTCTGTTTATTCTTTTACTCACTGCGGTATCATTTTTGCCTCAACTGCTGTACTGAAACTGTTCAAAAATTACCCTTTCCATTTCCAAATCTACTGACTGATTTTCAGTTGTTAGCCTCTTCTGAACCATTTGATGATGTTGACAACCCCTTCTCGTTGAGACTTCTTTTCTCCTTCAGCATAGTACTCTCTCTAAAGATACTTTCTACATTTCCGTCTACTTTTTCTCTATTGTTCTTCATTCTTCCTTTAAAATGTCAAGTTTTTGACCTTGGTCCTGTTCTATTTTACTGGTACATGACCAGTTGTCTAATCTGTCAGACTTGGTGCTTCTTTTTCATAGCAATTATTTTGTAATACCTCCTTTACCATACTGAAATGAAATTAGTAGACAGTATATTATAACCTACACAGATATCTGTGTGTGTATGTTTCATATACATAAATTACATATATGTAGACATATAAATTTAAAAATTAATATAGTATCCTAACAAAAGTTTATTAAATTATTATATTAATTACAGTAATTAAATTAAATGTATTATGTATTTGAATATATGAAGGCTCAGGCACTCCTTTAACCAAAGGCAGAATAAAGTAATCAGATGCTAATATCCATATGTAGAATAACCAAGAATGCAGCAGCTGCAAATTAAACTAATATGTAGGTGTTGTAATTGCTGATTCAAATACCGTGATTAACATTGCTCTGTAACATGATTTTTCCTGAATGATGAATAGCTTTTGGTATGGTTCCAAATAAAGGACAGTCTTTTTTCAGTTTATGTGATAATTGTATTCCTGGAAAAGTCAATGTATATTAAAACAGTGCAGGCTGGGCGCGGTGGCTCACGCCTGTAATCCTAGCACTCTGGGAGGCTGAGGCGAGTGGATTGTTTGAGCTCAGGAGTTCAAGACCAGCCTGAGCAAGAGCACAACCCTGTCTCTACTAAAAAAAAATAGAAATTATCTGGACAACTAAAAATATATAGAAAAAATTAGCTGGGCATGGTGGCACATGCCTGTAGTCCCAGCTACTCGGGAGGCTGAGGCAGAAGGATCGCTTGAGCCCAGGAGTTTGAGGTTGCTGTGGGCTAGACTGACGCCACGGCACTCACTCTGGCCAGGGCAACAGAGTGAGACTCTGTCTCAATAAAAAAAAACTAAAACAAAAACAGTGCAAAAATATTTTAAATTTAGATTAGGTTCGGGGCTCACTCGTCTTCTCCTCTAAGTTTGCTATTCATTTTGCCTTTTGTACGTCACTAATGGCATAAGAATAATTTGAAAATTCAAAATAAATAGTATTGATAAAAAGCTCTTGGCCCCCTACCCACAGGAGCTGGATCAGTGTGGAGCATCCTTACAGACATTTTTTTTGGCTGTAATATTTCTATTGAGTTGTTTTCCTTGACTCATTTTTGAGTGTTTTATTACTATCTTTAAGTGAGGCACTGAAGCTTTTGCATTCTAAATTGTGAATAGAAAATACAAAGAATAAATGAGATAATAAAAACATATATACTGATGTAATTTAGAAACTATAATAGTTAAAATAGTATATAGTTATTAAATACACATGATTTACAAATTACATTCTTAATTAAATTGATGGAAATTTCTTGCATTTTTAAAAAATGAATTTCCTACAGAAATCGTATTTTTCTTCCCCAAACAATTTACTGTCAGCATTTTTTTGAAAAATGGAGCATTTCGCGAATTTGCATGTCATTCTTCGACAGGGGCCATGCTAATTTTCTCCATATTCTTCCAATTTTAGTATGTTTGCTGCTGAAGCTCTCAGCTCTCAGCATTTTTATGGCCATATCTGTTGCAAAATGCATAAGTAACTTTTTTTTACCTGTCATTTTAGAGTATTGAGGTGTCACTAATCTGGTCTATTTTGGATCTGAATTTAAATACAAGAAGTTTTCGTTATTTCACAAGCGAGAGTTTTCCCCCAGATGAAAATAATCCAATTTTATACCTTCAGGGTATAGTGAATCTGGGAATAAGCAAAGGCTAGAAGCAAATTATTGCTGTAAAATGTATGAATTATTTTGCCATAGATTGCCATGGAGCTATATAAAGAGATTCTATGTGGAGATACTGATTTGAAAGCATAGCCAGAAATAATTTTCTCATTTGTTAATTTAAGTATTTGTTGTTCCACACTTAGTATTTCAACTTCTAAACTATTCCTCCCCCACTTTATACCTTTAGTTTTATAGACATTTTCAAATGACTATCAATATTTGTGTAATTGAATGCTAGATACCTTTTAGTTGATTAATTCTTTCCCGATTTCTTGGTGTCAAATTGAGAATTTAGCTGAATTTTGATGGATAACAATGTAAGTACAAATTTTAGTGTTGTCGACAAGGATAGTATAGATGGCTTTTCCTAAGAAATGTATGGAAATGTAAACTTATAAAGACACATACGTAAGTTAGCAATGCTTTTCCTTACTGAAGTTTTCTTTATAAAAGGATTCTGCGAAGGGCCCTTTTACTGGCCTCTGCTAAAGTGTGTATATATTGCCCAGGAGTCGATTAATGAACAAAAAGGAAAGGATTGGAATGTGTATTTTAACTAAAAGTACATTTATTTGTACTAGTTCCTCATCAGAGCTGCAGTATCTGTATTTGGATACCAGATGCTAAATATATTTCTCTGTAAATAAAATCTGAAGGCAAAAAAATCAGCTACACAAAGGTAGAACCTGAACAATTAAAAATTCCCCAAGATATAAGACAGTATGAAATCTTTCCCTAATTCCTTTCTGCAGTATAAATGAAAATGTAGGGTGACTTTCCAAATAATTCTATCAACACAAAATTGACAGAATTCATACTTGCTACTGTCAGAAGTCAAAGAATACAATTCTGGGGTCAAGATGCCTGTGCTACAGCCTAGACCCATTTAATCCCAGATCTTGGAGTATGGGACCTAGATGTCAGTACTTTTTCAGAGGTCCCCAGGTAATTCCAATTTGTAGTTCAATTATTTATCTTTTTTTTAACATTAAATCTATAGAAGTAAAACTTTTTGTCAAGTATTGAAGAAACTCTTGGTGACCAGAATGTTTTAAAAATTTAATTTTTGTACATTAATTATTAAAATGTGTAGTGTCTTGTGAAGGAGTTAAAAAAAATAGAACACATTCTGGGATGGAGACCTAAGAATTATTTAAAATTATTAAAATGGTACACCTGATACAAAATTTGAAAGTAGAAGCTAATTCTGTTGAACGCAGTTTTCTATTTGCTGGCCGATCAAATCTAAACCACTCAAAACATGTCACTCACTGTTTTATCTTTATCTTAAAGAGCTCTTTAGATGAAGTTTTTGTAACCTCTTTTTGTCTCCTATTTGTCATGAAAATTGTTTGTGTCTGACCTAAATTGCTCTGTATTTATATTTTGTCCTCTGGAAATCTAGGCCATTTGATTGTTTTTGTACCTGCACTGTCTCTCACACACATATCTTTAATCCTTTTCATTCACAAACTTAAAGACAAATTCTTTTTTTTAAGTCTAAATAGCCTAATTTAGATAAACATTTTTCATAGTCCAATCAGAAAAGTCTTCATTTTGTCTACTTGTTTAATTTTCACTATAAGGGGAACATTTTACATTAGGAATCACCACTGTTTTACTGACTTCCTTACCAATAAAGAGAAGTGTTGATGAGGAAATAACTAAAATCAGTTTAGACAGTATAGAACATCCAGATTCAAACTCCTGGGCTCAAGTAATGCTCCCACCTCAGCCTCCTGAGTAGCTGGGACAACAGGCACATACCACAACACCCAGCTAATTTTTAAGTTTTTTGTAGAGACAGGGTCTTACTGTGTTGCCCAGACTGGTCTTGAACTCCTGGCCTCAAGTGATCCTCCTGATTGGCCTCCCAAAGTGCTGGGATCAAATACTTAAGATACTGTGCCTAGTCCCTGTCTTTGTGGATTTTTGATAGTCAAAAAAGGACTAAGTAATTGCCATAATTATGACAGAGAATCCATTAGAAGTGAAATAATATAGTTGGTATAAATGCTGTGTTAGTGGTAAGTGGTGAATGGTGAGAATGAAACAGGAGTCTTACCAAGTTGAAATTTCATATTCTGGTGGGGCAGGGTGTTTACATTTGAGGGATTTTTTAAACACTTGATTGAATGTCCCCAAACTTTATATACAATTATGAATATTTCTTCACTTACAATTAGTAGTAAGTAAAAATTGGAATGTTTAGCTTACTGCTGAACTCTACAACTGAACCGTTGTGAGGAAACTAGGGTTCAGTACGAAAGTCACATAGTCGGAGAAGATTTTAGGAAACTAGAATTAACGTGAAAGGAAGAAGACTACTGAGGCGATTCAACATGTTTTTGAATAGAGAAGATAGTAATCATATATCAGTCAGTATTTTTTAGTGAGAACAGAGGAAGGCTTGATCTTCAGCTGTGTTCTGAGGGTTTTTAGACCTGTTTGTTCATGTATTCACTGGAAACCATTTGCCTACTGTGGAGTGGCATATGCCAAGCTCTAGAGATGGATTTGTGGACAACACAGACACGATTCCACCATTAAGCTTGTGTTCCAGGAGGGAGACCGACATTAAATAACTATTGATCATATGGCTAGGTTTCAGAGGAGAGGTTCTGTGGGTGTTATGAGAGGTTGGTGATAAGGGAAAGATGTAAGAAAGAACAGTGAAAGGTGGTGGCAAAACATTAGGATGGGTGGTCTCTTGCTCATGCTGGCCTTGAACTCCTCAGCTCAAGCGATCTCCTGCCTTGGCCTCCCAAGTGCAGGATTACAGGCGTGAGCCACTGCGCCCTGCTCATTCCTGCTTTTGAAGAGAATACCTCTGTTGCTCCTTAATTATGTATACCACTGACCGTTGGTATGAAGCATGAATGAATTATTTAATGAGGTATGAAAGTTTCCTTTTAGTTTCATTTTTAAATGTTTTTATTAGAAATCGTTAAATTTCGTTCTATTTCCCTTTCGTTATCTATTTAAATAAATGACCTTAATGATAACAGCTAATTAAGTACCAAGCACATTCACTCATTTAATCTGTCCCCACAACTTGACAACTTGAGTCGAGAATTTTATCAGCCTCATTTCATAGGGGAGAAAAGACAGACACAAAGAGGTTAAGTAATTTGCCAAAAATCATACAGCTTTACATCAAAAGAGCCCAATCTGGCTCCATAACCCACTCTCTTAATCACTATTCTATATTGCCTGCTTGTATCTACATTTCGCTACTTTTTTAAAAATTTCAAAATATTGCCGGGCGCGGTGGCTCACGCCTGTAATCCTAGCACTCTGGGAGGCCGAGGCGGGCGGATCGTTCTGAGCTCAGGAGTTCGAGACCAGCCTGAGCAAGAGCGAGACCCCGTCTCTACCAAAAATAGAAAGAAATTAATTGGACAGCTAAAAATACATATAGAAAAAAAATTAGCCGAGCATGGTGGCGCATGCCTGTAGTCCCAGCTACTCGGGAGGCTGAGGCAGTAGGATTGCTTGAGCCCAGGAGTTTGAGGTTGCTGTGAGCTAGGCTGACGCCACGGCACTCGCCCCAGGCGAGAGAGTGAGACTCTGTCTCAAAAAAAAAAAAAAAAAAAAATTCAAAATATTACAGGGGAGTACAAATGCTTTTGGTTACATGTATCAATTTTGTTATGCTTCAGTCGGGATTATGAGTGTTCCCATCACCCAGATAGTGTTCATTGTACCCGTTAGGTAGGTTACATAATAAAATGGCAATGAATTATATACTTATTTTTCTAAGGTTAATATAATTTAAAAGCATGATAGTGAATATTTTTATACCAAATAGGATTAATGAATTTATACTAATTATAGCCCTATGCAAATTTAAATAATTAATAGATCTGTCCCCTATCATTCAGTAGTTGGTAAACTTATCTTTTATTTTTGACATGTTCTTTTCATGTATTCATGTGTCTTTTTACCACTAAATTGCCGATATCCTTTTATTTTCCATTGGATCTTTTTCACCACTATTAGAGAGTGAATGTAATTTAGTGTTTTATGTGACTGTTTAGCTCTTTAAATATTGAAATATACTGAAGTAAGATGGGTGTTTTTACTTTTCATGTAACAGTTGTCTTCTACCTTTTTAAAAATAGCTTCTTAAGTCATAGTTAAAATTTTATGGTATATTTCTTAGAGATTTTCCTTAGTGAGGAAAATCAAGGAAATGAAGTCTTCCCCTTAACTTTTAATCCCTTCCCCTCACTTTTATAAAGTAGTGCTTAAAAACTTGGGCAGTTTATATGGGGAATTATTTTGTTTTACATATACAAGATTAGACTTTGATATTATCGTTTATATGTTGTAAAGAAGGTGCTGTTTTTGCAGAACTTAGTTATGTCCCAATAGACCAGAGCGTTCTCTCTGATAAATATGATCCTCCTAGGACTTGGAATCTGTGGTTTCTGTGTTGCCTCTGGTAAGGTGAGAGTCTGCATAGTAACTGGGCTGAGCAAATTTCTTCTGTGGCTATTAGCAGGGATGGAAGAAAGTGTGCAGGTCACCTCTGGGACGGGAACATGTACAAAAGGTACTGCTGCCTTGACTCCTGGCATGGGAGGCTGGTCTGGCCCTAGTCCCTGGATGCTTTGAATGAGACGTGTTGGCAGCTGTCCAAATTGGAAATATACCTTCTCAGGTTCCAGGCCTACCTTGGCTCTAAGGGCTGTGTATGAGGATAGCAGCACCTGGGGTGGATGCCCGCTTTGCCACAGATCAGTCTCTTGCCTTGAGAGCTGTGCTGCTTATCTGTTGACAGTCTGGGAGCAGATTGCCAAGTACAGGTCAGGAGGTTTACATGACCTGTAAAAGGATCCTCTACTTTTCCAATTAGGCTGTTCGAGTCTTGAGCTTTATTTCAATTGTTTAATGTTTGGTTAACGGTTTTGATGCCTAGTCAAAATTCAGTAATGTATTTGTTTGAGAGACTATGGCCTGTATCAGAAATTTATAGTGCTACCCTGTAAAAAGGAATGGAAAGTTACTTTTTAATGGAGTTGACCAGTGTTTTCCTAATAATATTAATTAGTAACATTTGCAAGGTAATTTGAATCCTGATGTTTAGAGCACGTTGTGTTTTTTGTTTTGTTTTTATGGAACGTGTAGCATATCATTGTTTTAAGATTTCATCCTATTCATCTTTAATACTCAGTTCAAAATGAAATTTTTTTGTCCTGGTCTTTGTCCTTCACTGATCCCCCCAATACCTGTGACTACTTTGTGTCAATACTTTAAATATTTCTGTACATTGCAGTGTACTTGTCTTTCTCTTTTAGTAGGTTGTAAACACCCTGTTAATAGATGCTCAATTAATAATAATAGATGCTCAATTGCTGGGTATGGGGTTGTGCGCTTGTAGTCCTAGCTACTTGGGGGGCTGAGGCAGGAGGATCCCTTGAGCCCAGGAGTTGGCGCTTGCGTGAGCTATGATTGTGCCACTGCACTCTAGCCTGGGTAACAGCGAGACCCTGTCTCTGTAAATAAATAAATAAATAAATAAATAAATGCTCAATATAATAAATGTCGTTCAGTGAATAAAAATAATATTGTCCTAAATTTGAACTGTGAATATATTGTCTACTTCTTTTAAAAATTATTTTCTCAAAATATAATTTCTAGGTTATCCCATTAACATAAAATCTCTTAGAGGTAGAGGTAGTGAGATTGAGATAGTCAAGGGTTTAATGAGCCAGGGCACTTAGAATATTACTTTGGGGAAAAAAAAAGAACAATTAGCAGCAATGATTAGAAAGCATTTTTTTTTGAGAAAGTGAAACAACTGTAGCTGACACTATTTCCTTAAAAAATTTTAAGCTCTGTTTCTTTGCACAAGTATTAGGATTAGAGCAATCGTTTTAAAAAATTAGAAAGCTGGTTTCAGTAATTTGTGCACATTCTTCTTTTTTTCTTTTTTACAAAACCTCCATCCTTAGGTTTTTTGTACTATTTTTTTTTTTGGCCGGAGGGTTGGACAAGTCTGACTATGTAAGAAAGATTGTTATAAACACATATACATTTATAGCATCAATTTGAGTTTTCATAGAATGTATTATTTTTTGGATGAAAGTTATTTTAAGGGTAACAGGTTTTTTTTCTTGTTTATAGAAGTGATAGGTATTCTCTGAAAAATTTGAAAAATATAAAATATGTAAAGGAGAAAATAAAAATTTATAATGCTGTACATTTTTAAGCTTGTAGAAATGTGTAGTTTTATATGTATTTTTTTAACCTGAGAGATCTTGTACTTATAAAATGTTTGCAACTTCATTTTTTTCATGTAACAACAGGTCTTAGATGTATGTCTGTATTGAAAGGTAAAGGTCCACCTTACTGTTTTTAATTGCTTTATGGTTGTCTATAGTCTAGATATAGCATAATTTATTAAACTATTTTTTTTTAACTGATAGACATTTAGATTGCATTTTTCTCTCCTACTTACAGGGCTACAACAAGTCCTGTTGTATACTAAGAAATGCTCGTTTAGAGGATTTACCAGTTTATAGTTTCACTAACAGTGAGAACAAGTCAATGTTATAGTTTATAAATTTTTACCACTGTGATGGGTGGAAAAAGTATCTCATCATTGTTTTAATTATATATATTACTATCTTCCTTAAGGGGAAATACCAGAATTTGATGATAAAGATGGATAAGGTATGGTTTTCTGACATAATTCTTCATACGGGTGTGGCTGGCTATTTGAATTATAGACTTTTGTGTTTAAACGGTTAAAAAAAAGTTGAATTTGTGATTTTATATGAAGAAACACTTCTCAGCTCCCCCCAATTCATTTCAATTTAGTTTTTATTTGACTCAAGCTGTAAGGCAAAGAGAAAAGTATTTTTTGCTCCTCAGTTTCCAGAATCAGATGATTTGAAGGCTAAGACCTTGGGAAACATTCTCAAACTTGACAAAACACAGTTTGTTTAATACAATATGAAACCAAGACACCATATTATATTCTGATTTAAAGGAATGGAGAAATAAGCATAAATTTTAAAGTGGTTTGGAAAGGAGACAAGTAATGAATTAGAATTCAGACACACTGGAGAAAAAAAAAGCTTTGAAAATGAACCAGAATATAAGCTAATCATTTCCCTAATTATTCCTACTGCCATTTTTTATTTATAGAGTTGGGATCTTGCTCTGTCACCTAGGCTGGAGTATGGTGGCACAATTATAGTTCACTGCAGCCTTGAACTCCTGGACTCAAGTGATTCTTCTGCCTCAGCCTCCTGAGTAGCTGGGACTAAAGGCACATTCCACCATGCTGGGCTAATTTTTAAAATTTTTTGTAGAGATGGGGTTTTGCTTTGTTGCCCAGGCTGGTCTTGAACTCCCAGTCTCAGGTGAGCCTCCTGCCTTGGCCTCCCAAAGTGCTGGGATTACAGCTGTGAGCCACTGCTGCTGGCCCCTACTGCCATTTGACTTTGTTTGCGAATTAAATTCTTACTAAAAAATGCTTTTTAAAAATATGTATTTTAAAGAGTATATTAGAATGCTTTTATTGAAAGTTATCTTTCATTTTTGATACTTTATTATAATGGGTCGGTTTCTCTTTAGGAACTATATTTTTTGTTCATTAACATTTTTGGGTAAAGATCATTGTTAAAATAGGACACTAAATATGTAATGTAAAATGCTACTGATGAGTTTTTGTTCTTTACAGAGACAAGGTAAAGTGCTGGATTTGTGGTTTTTTAAAGATGAACTAATAATAATAACACATTTGTTTCCTTGGAAACTTTAATCTTAGTGTCTGAGACTATATTGTTTATACAGGTTCCAACTGAACACATAGATGTGTTTAGCCATTTGGGTTGAAGAGGGCATTCACTACTCATCTGTCCAATGAACAAATATTTAATAATTCCCTATATATTATATACTGTGTTAGGTGCTGGCCGTTTATGAATAAGCAGGATGTGGTTCTTGTTTTAAGCTCTAAGGAGAGATTAAAATTTAACAACAAAACAGAGAGAGACTAAAGCTATGTAAAGTTAAAAACAGGTACAGGGTAAGGAGCACCTAATCCTGAGAAGGAATATGATGGAGAGTTCAAGAAGGAGGTGAGATTTGCTTAATTTTTGAAGCAGTGAGTAGAAATGCATATGTGAAGAATAGAGGAGAGGCCTTTCTGGTAGGAGGAGTGCCAATTGTGTGCATGGAACGGTGACTCTTCAGTGTGCTTTGTGCACATGCTATGTGCAGAGGATACCCTTGGAGGATTTGACCTATTTGGTGCAATGAGAGGGACGCTGTCTGAGTGCCTCCATCTCCAACGTGGAGTTGACGTGTTGATCTCTGCTGGTGATAACTCAGCTTTCCAGGTTTTCAAGATTGCATGTGTTTGCTCTAGTGTCACCTGGCGAAACTGTTTCTATTCAAGATAAGATAAGACAAAGGGATGGGGGGAGTGGGGTGTCACCTAAACCGCACATGGACAGATGAGGACCTGTGCTGGAGTTCAGAGTGAAACTAATTGTTCTGAGTCAGTAACCTTACTCCAAATATTAAAGTGAGGTGAGTCTTTTAGGTGCGGGCAGGATAATGAAGATGACTTTGGAATGGGTTTCACAGTTCTTTGGCTTAATGGAATTTTCATAAACACACTTTCCTTTGCATTTTGAATCTGAATTTGTATTAGGAATTTTATTGGAAGTTAGTGATGGGTTGAAATGCAATTACTGTTCATTAATTAGCTGACTTTGTATCAGTTTAAAATAGTTTCATGTCGTGGATTTAACTTGGTTCCTGTCCCTTTGCTTACCCTTATATTTGAGACGATGGTGTCTTATTGCTGCTGCTTCCACAGAGTCTTAGTTTTTTAAGAAATCCTTTCTCTGTAGCTGGTTGAAAAGTTAGAAAGAAAAAGATTTATGCTTTATTTAATATGGTGATTATTACAGATCTCCAATTTCTCCTTTGCTTGCTATTCATTTAGCTTATCATGCTAAATAACATTTTCTTAACCAGTTTGTTGCGCTTGTCGTTACCCTTTTCATCCTTGCTCTGATATCCCATCCCTAGATTCAAGTTTCCTTTCTCTTCTTTCTGTTTTTCCTTTTAAGCCTGTTTTCCATCTGTCCTTGTTTTCTTGCCCCATATCTATTATTTTTGTGGTTACTATCTCTTAAGCTGAAAACAGATTCTCTCTGTTTGTCTGACCAAGTATTCTGACTGTCTTCATGGACCTCTCTGAAATCTACTTGTTGCAAATTTAGCTTTTTCACAAAAGAACAAGTGGTAGTCTTTGATATCCCTAGATAGCTTTTTAGTCTCTCTTTCCTCCCAAGTGCCTCTAGTTTTCTCCCAAAGTTTTAGTTTTCTCTATCCTTTGGGAAATAGCATACAGGCTCAAGGTCTTGTTTTGATTTCGAATGGGAAATATTTCATGGTTCACATGATTGGGTTCACTGAATGTGTAACCCAACTTGTGGAATTAGGGCATTGAAGTAGAGTTGTTAAATTGGGCTTTCAGCATTCCTCCCTTTGTCTCTTCCTGTATTTTGGTGACAGATCACAAGGTGGATGGCTTCATTTTAATAATGAAAATATTACAGAGGGGGTAGTTCTGCCTCTAAGATGGCATTTGAAATCTCATTTATTAATTGCCATTTTAAACATCACATTTGTTTCAGTAATACTGGCACATACCATAATTAGGGCTTTGGGCTGTGTCTAAAAGGTCAATAAAATCAATTACTTTGAAAATAAAGGCAAGGCTTTTCTGTTTTGATTATCATTTAGGTTTGCAAGCATTGTTGGTAGAGTTGGAAATTTATCTAGATCAAAACACAATTACATGACCTTTCCTTGTATTTGTGAATCTTCTAAGTGGGAAGGAGCAAAACAGTAGGCTGTGTTTTAGGGAAAAGTCAGATTTCTGCCTTAAATTTGAAGGGATGAAGGAAGAAGTTTGAATATAGTTCTTGTTTATCAGAGATTGCCTTCAGGGGGATCATCGTGGAAGGATCTTTTGCATGAGTGGCCTGAGAGATCCTGAATGGGGGAGAATTTATTGAGGGGCTGGGGATTGAGAGGGAAGTTTGAAATAACCAGGATTGGGCCTGGAGAATGGAGGTGAAGTTGAGAGCCAGAATTAATAGTGTAATAGAATCAGGCTGAGAAAAGCCAAGACCATGGGATGTGGCAGTAAGAAGGAGAGTAAGGAAAAAGGGAATTTGTACCTTAAAGAGGCAAAGGAAAAGAAGAGAGTGGAGCAGAGAAATAAAGTATCAGCCTGCTGGAGATTGAGGGGTATTGCCATAATTTGAAACTTTGTTATGGATAAACTGAAATCCATTTGTTGTTTAATTTGTTGATCCTTGGAATTTGGTAGAGGAGGGACAAGTGTAATGATGTGAGGAGTTACTTTGTAATTTATTATGTTTTAGTATTCAGTGCACACTTTTAATTGTTCTCCAAATATGGATTTATTATATGTATAATATTTTCATTAAGTAAATACAAATTTTCATTTATTTATCTAGTCATTTATTCAGTGTATATTTTATCAAGCACCGACTGCATGCCAGGCTCTTGCAGCTCAGGAAAAGGGAGAGAGAGATGTACAGTCTGTTCTATTGCTGGGTAAACAGAGGAATGGGTTCGGTATAACATAGAAGTTGTGTTGGTTCATGGGTTGTCTTTCCCAAGTTAAACTTTTGTAGTACAGAGTAGCAATCTTCTCATATTGAAAAAGAAAGTTATGGCAGCATATAAACCATAAGAAAAGCTGAAAATTCTCCTGAAGTGTGTTCTTTTAGGGAAAGTAGTATAGTGTAGTATTTAAGAACATAAGTTCTTAATTTGTCAGATTTATGCATCTTTTCCTTTGTGGTGAATGTTGTTTTGGGTCCTGGTTTTTTTTGTTGTTGTTGTCGTGTTTGTTTTTTTTTGTTTTTTTTTTTTTTTTTTTTTTTTTTTTTTTTTTTTTTTTTTTTTTTTTTTTTTTTTTTTTTTTTTTTTTTGGTCTTGTTTGTTTTGTTTTGTTTTGTTTTGTTTTTTGAATCACAGTCTCATATATTGCCGAGGCTGGAGTGCAGTGGCTATTCACAGGCCCCATCATTGTACACTACAGCCCTGAACTCCTGGGCTCAAGCGATCCTCCTGCCTCTGCCTTTCAGGTAGTTGGGATGACAGGTGTGTGACACTCTTGAGTCCTATTTTAAGTTCTTCCCTCTTCTGAGATCTTGAAATAATATACTGTATAAACTTATGGAAGCCTTATGTTTGCCTTTCACATGTAGATTTATAACTCACCTGTGTGTATTTTTGTGTATGATATGAGCTAGGGCTCAAGTTTTATTTTTTTCCCCCAGATTGATTTCCAATTGTCCCAGTAGCATTTATTGAGAAGTTTATTATTCCCCTTTGTTCTGCAATGCCTACTTTTGTTGTAAGTCAAGTACATATTCATATTTATGAATCTTTGTTCTATTTCATTTGTCTATTTATACACCATTATCACACTGTCTTATTATTATAGCTTTATAGTAAATCTCATCTTCCCATCTAGTTCTTCTTCAGGAATGTCTTGGCTATTCTTGGCCCATATAAATTTTAGAATAAGCTTGTCAAGTTCCCTTCCAGAAAAATCTGTTGGAATTTTAATTGGAATTGCATTGAACCTAGAGATCACTTTGGAGAAAATTGACATCTTCAAGTATTGAGTCTTCTTATCAAGGGTCATAGTGTATTACTAAATTTATTAAGATCCTTGTTAATTTCTCTTAATGTTTTATAGTTTTCTATGTAGTGTTTTTATATGATTTTTCATTTAACTTTTATGTTGCTCTAATTTTATACTTTCAGAAGAGTTGCAAGAACAGTACTGTGCAATGAATTCCTACATACCCTTCACCTAGATTCCTCAAACGAGCACTTTTCCACATTTTCTTTATCCTTCTCTCTTTTTCTATACATATACAAATACACACACACATCTCATACTTACAACTTTTTTCCTAAACTTTTTGAGTGCAAGTCGTAGACTTACACGCTGCAGTCTTACCCGTAAACACTGCAGTGTGTATTTCCTAATAACAGAATTACTCTCCTTCTTGACCACAGGTAACAATTATCAATTCTGTTGTTTAAAGTCTGCAGATTTTCTTCAAAGTTTACGGATTGTCCTACATATGTCATTCATAGCAAAGATAAGTCCCAGATTGTATGTTGCATTCACTTGTCATGTGCTTTAGTCTCTGTCATCTGGAACAGTTGTTTATTTTCCTTTGTGTTTCGTGACCTTGAAATTTTGAATAATTCAGTTATTTTCTAATAATGCTTCTCAGTTTGGATTTGTGTGATATTTCCTCATGATGAGATAAAGATTATGTATTTTTGGCAGGAGTACCACAGAAGTGGTAGGACGTCCTTAACAGAACTTTGATAATTTGGTTAAGGTTGTGTGTGACACCTTACATGTAAAGTTACTCTTTTCTGCTTTGTAATTAAATTAATAAGTATCTTTGGGGTGATGCACGTATTTTTAAATTAGATTTATTTATAGATATTTGGTATTGTTTGATGTTATTATAAGTGGCATTTTTGGATTTTGTAAATTTTATAACTCTTTCTTGTTGGTATACAGAAATGTCATTCGTTTCTGTACATTGATCTTATATGCCATAAACTAAGCCAATTTATTATAATTTATCTGTATATTTAGAGAACATTTTTTTTAGTACCATCACATCTGCAGATAGGAAAGTTTTATTGCTTCCTTTTCAGTTCTTGTATCTCTTTCTTCTTTTTCTTGCCTTACTGCGCCAAGCCCTCAGGTAAAGTATTGAATACAAGTGGTGGCAGAAATCCTTACCATGATTGTTCTTAAAGGAGAGTGTTCCATGTTTTACCTATACGTATGATTTTTGTTTTTCCCTAGATACCTAGACCAAAGTAAAGAATTTGCTTTCTCTTTATAGTTTCCTGAGGGTTTTTCTAAAAATCACATTTGGCTATTGAATTTTATCAAACTTTTATACTTGTTAATGTGATGAATTCTAATGATTTTTTTAAAGTCACATTTGTTGAGGTGCAATTTACATAGAGTAAAACTCACCTTTTTAGGAGTACAGTTTGAGATATAGAATAGTTCCATTTCCCCAGAAAGTTCCCTCATGCCCGTTTGTAGTCAATTCCATTTCCCTTTCTTGGCTCCTGACCACCACTCATCTTATTTCTGTCATTATTGATTAGTTTTGCCTATTCTAGAATTTCATATAAATGAAATCTTATACTATATATTCCTGGTTTCTAATGTGTTTCACTTTGCCTAATGCTTTTGAGATTCATCCATGTTGTGTGGCTATCTGTAGTTTAGTCCTATTTATTGCTAAGCAGTTTTCCATTATATGGGATATTTGTTTATCTGTTCATTTGTTGATGGATGTTAGAATTGTTTCCAGTTTGGGGCAATTACTCATAAAGGTGTTATATATATTCACATGTAGGTGTTTGTGTGAACATTTTTCTTGGGTAAATACATGGGAGTAGGATTTCCAGTAATGATAAGCAATATATGAGAGTTCCAATTGTTGTGCATCCTTGCCAGCATTTGGTATGGCCAGTTTAAAAAATTTTAGCTTTTCTAGTGGGTGTGTAGTGGTATCTTATTGCTATAATGTCAAACATCTTTTCCTGCCCCTCTTTGACATCCTTAATAATTTTGAATAAATGTTAAAACAAGATCGTGTTCCTGGAGTAAACCAAGTTTGGTTGTAATATACTTTTTACTTATTATTGGATTTGTCTTGCTAATACAGTTAGCCCTTTTTATCCATGGGTTCCACATCTTTGGATTCAACCCACTGTGGATTGAAAGTATTTGAAAAAAAAAATTGCATCTTGCTGAACATATACAGGCTTTTTTTCTTGTCATTATTTCCTAAGCAATACAATATAACTATTTACATTGTATTAGGTATTATAAGTAATCTAGAGATTATTTAAAGTATATGAGAGTGTGTGCATAGGTTATATACAAATGATATGCCATTTTATATGAGGGACTTGAGCATCACAGTTTGGTAACTGTGGGGGATCCTGAAACCAGTGCCCCATGGATACTGATGGGTGACTGTATTTTGTTTATGATTTTGTATTTGTATTCATGAGTTTTATTATTAATATCAAGGTTACTCTGCCCTCAGAATGAGCTGTGGAATTTTTGCAGGACAGTTGTATAAGATACGTGTCATTTGGTAGAAGTTGCTGGTGAAGCCATATGGCCCTGGTGTTTTCTTTGTGGGAAGGCTTTTAAATACAGATTTAAGTTTATGGACTATTAATCTTCTATTTCTTCTTTTGCTAATTTTTACAAGTTATTATCTTACTAGGAATTTGTTCATTTAATCTAAAATTTAAAATTTCAAGCTTATTAGTATAAAGTTGCTAAAAATATCCTTATGTTTTTTGATATCTGCAGGATCTGTTTTCATTCCCAGCATTGGTTATTCTTGCCTTGTATTTCTTTGTTTTAACAGTCTTACCAGTAGTCAAATTATTCTTATTAGTCTTTTCAGTGAATCCAGAACTGCTGTGTTTTATATTGGGTAAATTAGAGTTAAGCTTGCTAATGAACCTGCAAGGACAGATGAGATGCCGCAAAGACATTTCTGTATGTATTACAAATCTGATTAAAGAAGTCTGGATTAGATTTTGATTTTGATGAAACTCGTTTCATTACTATTTTGTTAATGCTCTGACACAAAGTTGCAAAGATTTTTAATAGTCTCCCCTTAACGCTGTTTTTTCCATAAGCCTTGTAGGCAGTTTTGCAGAATGTAAAAGCTTTGTTTATTGTACAACAAAATGCAATAAGATGGTATTATACAAGAAGAGATACACAGTGAGATACACAGGCATGAATGGCTCATTCTCCTTGTAGGTTTGGAGGTAAGGAAAGGCTTCAGAGAAAAGGAGATGAGTGGAGAACTCAGAAATGGTAGGAGTGGGATCACAGAGAGCGCACCTGTGAACACATATGAACCAGCATGGGTATTTGGCAGTGCCATGGGGTGTGTGTGTGATTAGAGAGCTTTGGTAAAAATGAGGTTGGAGTAAAGGTACAGTCCAAGTCACAGAAAGCCTGATTTGTGCCCTGCTCAAGGTTTTGGACTATCATCTCCTGGTTTTCTCACTTTACTCCATAGATTGTTCTTAGCACTGCTGCTGGAATATGGGGAAGCTAGGAGTCTCAGTTCAGGACCACCTAACTTCTGTCATACAGAGTAGCTTCACTGTATCTGGGTACATTTCCACGTAAGGCAAAGGTTCTGGTTAAAAGAAAGGTGTTTGCAAACTATTATAAACATTGGAGAAACTTTGACACATTTTAAGATGAGTAGATTTGCAATTTAGAAATTTTCACTTTGTTGGCACTGTGGAAAATAGCTATTTTCCTATTAAGGTCCCTCCACCCCCACCCCAGGCAGACTCTTTGGTAAAAGATAACTTCTTTATGAAAAAACAAAATGAATTTGATTATTTCCCCCACTTTGCTGAATTGTCTTAAGGTTAATTGGATATTTCTCAGAAAATAATGTATACGGTAGTATAATATTTATTTAAATTACTAGATGTTTAATATTTAGTTATTAAATTCAATATTTATTTTATTAGACAATTTACGACACAGTAATTAAGATCCTTTTGGCAAAGATCCAGTCACAAAGATCCAGTCACAAAGATCCTTTTAGCAAATATGGCTATTATTTCACAATGGCAAAGAATATTTTAATAGAAATAAAAGGCAATTTTATAACTTAGACTTGAGGAAGCT
>RJWJ010004010.1:0-80290 GCA_004363605.1 Indri indri
GTACCTTTACAAATGGAATGAAATTGATGTTTATTTTTGTGACTTCACAAATTCATCCACATAAGAAAAAGAATCTTACTGCACCTTTGATAGTAGAAGTCTAGATTCTTTTTCCATTACATAAGCATAGACTTAACATTTGAGGAACTAACTGGCCTCAAATTCCAGAAGTCAACAAAATTTTTTTTAAAAATATTGTTTATTTTATAAAAGCAATCATAATAGGTTTCCAAAATCAGTTTGATATGGAATGTCGAAGTTCATAGCCCAAAGTTGGAGAATTTTTTTGACCTCATTTTCTAAGGTACTAGGTCTTACTCCTTGTCCCTCTCCTACTCTGCAATACAGTGTCTTATGGAGAAGGGCCTTGCTACTCAGAGTGGGGTTCCAAATCAGCAGTGTGGACATTACCTGGGGGCTTGCTGGAAACGTTAAATCTCAAACCTCACTGCAGAGCTACTGGATCAGAATCTGCCTCTCAACAATCTCTCCTGGTGATTTTCAAGCACAGTCAAGTTTGAGGAGCACTGGATTAGAGAAAACTTGGCTAGGCATGGAAGAGATCACAGAAACAATTTTGTCAAATAGAGGACTAAGTGGAATTAAACTGCCTTGTGCTTGCCTCCAAAAGGAGAAATTATATTATTCTCCTGAGGACCCTTTTCTTACCCCTGTGTACACACTGATACTCATCTTTGTCTTCCCTTACCATTTGCTTGCAGTGTCTTTATCTTTCATATCATGTATGATGGTTATATATAATTAGCTTAAACTTTATAATTGCTATTACTTCGCAAAATTTCAGACTTCCTCTAAAATTACTTCACTCTCAACCAGACAATATGCTCTATTTACACAGCCTGTATCTGTTTCCTTTTCTCTGAGACTCCTTCTCCCAATGAAGGAGACATAACATGAAAGAGAAGAATGGTTTGGCTTGGGAATGTACTGATTCTGGGAGTGCAGCCATGGACCAGCGCCAACAGAATTGGATGAATGATACTGGGGGTAAAGCGAGATCCAGGATCTTCGTTATCAAAAGGAGGGGCATATTTTAGTCATGGGTAACACTGAATTCTGTTGCAGCATGAACCACAGCTGATGAGAATGTTTGTTTTAATTTCCTTTGAGGGCTGAAACATGGCATACGCTTGTCTGATAGTGCTTTCCAGAAGAATCATCAATGGAAGAAGATGCTTAGAACATTTTTTTCTCTTCTACTACATTTCCATTAATACATTATAAAGCTCCTTCCCAGTTAAAATTAAAATAAAGAATATAGGTCCATCTTGATTGAGGAAGACAGAGATGAAATAGCTAAGTCATAAGGTGAAGGAAGGAACCAAGACTAATTTCTAACTACTTTATCTACAATAGATCTATTGAATTGCTAATATTCAAAAAATGGAGGAAGAGAGCAGGACCATAAATAAGGGACAAACAGGATTTTGTTTGTCTGTTTGAAGCTGAGCTGGCCCCATTTACAGGCAATTTGCTTAACCACGGTAAATAAGATTTCAGCTCTCTGCTGGGTTGAGTATGTGTAGATGGCAGAAACCATGTGATAGGTGATGGCCCCAACTGTTCATGCCTCCCTACATCTGTACCCTTTGCAATATGATTTCACAGACTCCCATTAAGAGGTGAAGTTTATTTAGGGCAAGTGAAGTGACTCATGCCTGTAGTTCCAGCTACTTGAGAGGCTGAGGTGGGAGGATTGCTTGGGCCCAGGAGTTCAAGGCTGCAGTGAGTTATGATCACGCCACTGTATTCCACCCTGGACGACACGGTAAGACACTGTCTCAAAAAAATTAAGTAAATAAATAAATAAAATAAAAAGAAGAAGAAAAGAAGTGGGATTTATTTTCCCACCTCCTGAATTTGAGCTGGCTTTGTGACTTGCTTTAGCCAGCAGAATGAAGAAGAAGTGAGTTTTATGCCATTTCTGAGCTTAGGCTTCAAGAGGCCTTGTGTTAATCCTGCCTGGATGCTACAAAAAGAAGGTGGGATATCCTGCTGGCAGATGAATACATGTGGCCCAGTTACCTCCATCACCAGAGCCAATAACCAGACCATTGTCAGATATAAGAGTGAAGCCATCCTAGACCCAGATAGATCCCAGTGGCGCCCTAGCTCATTGTGGATACATGTCTAGTCAAACCTGGGTCAGATGAGAGAGCTATACAGCTGAGCCATAGACTCAGAGCAATGTAAAACGTTCTCTTTGTTTTAAGCTTCTGAGTTGGAGGTAGTTTGCTATGCGGCAATAACTAATTAATTATAAATACTTACTATTTGAATGATTACATGGTTTTCTAAGGCAATGCCCATTTTTCTTTTTCACCAGCTCCTTTCTGTATTAATTCCATCCTTAGTAAAACAATTCTTCTTTTATTCTACCTTTTGGGTGGTAAGAAAATCTGAAGGCAGTGGTGTACTGGTGAATGTTTCATCATAAAGCTTTTAGGGAAAAATGTATGTGTGTATGTATGTATGTATATGTATATAGATACACATGTGTTTATTATAAATTTTACATATATAAAGAATGTATAGAACACAATTTATAAATAATAAAATATACAATACCCTTTTGTAAATTATACACATCCAATTGATTCTCAGGATATGCTTTTGTTAATTTTTGCAAAACTCTTGTATGCCTAGCCAGTGTATGGTTGCAATGCAACCATGATTCGATCAATGAAGTTGCATCCCAATCTACTACTTCTTCTCCCAATAATTTTTTTGTCATTAAATCTTATACGTAATTTATTGTTGAACTATTTCTGACTCTTATACAATGTTATATTCATTACATTAAAACCTCTTTCGGTTTCAATTAGACACAACACACTGTTAGGTTTAATTTGCATTATTAACATTTTCTCCATCATTTTCTTTTGTCTAACAATCAACAGAACAATAAATCAAGTGCTGATTTGTAGTGCTGGCTACTTTCTGTTGTGAAATGCTGCCATCATGACCATTTTCAAGCTACCCGTGTGCCACTGTACATGGAACTGGAAAGAGATACAGAGTAGCACACCATAATATGGTATTTCTACCCTGCTGATATAACAGAGTTAAATAACCTCAAGAGCACATATAATATTAAAATGTAGGAAAATAATTGGGAAGTGATAAGTTCTGAGTGCTTATGGCCTTCATTTTTGATATAATTTATTGAATTATCAGTTAATATAATTTGATTTTTAATAATGGGCATGCTTAACAATTGGCTTGTTAAATTCCTAGAAATAAATCAGATGAGCTGGCTCTAGCATACCCCTGCTGAGGGATGTTGGTAACACCTGAGGGTTATAATAATAATAGCATCCATGCATCTAATGCTCACTACATCCTAGATACTATTCTAAGTACTTTAGTGAGGTGGCCTCAGGGAGTTGACAGGGAAGATGGAAATCTAGATGGAGTGAGCTTACATACACAAGTGATATTCAATGGTGATGGCAGAACAGGAGTCTGGAAGCACTTTGATGATTCCAAGAAGATTCCAATTTTTAGAATCTAAATGTGGAACAGAATATGTGACCTCCTCAAGAAAGCTCCCAAGGAAAATGACAACAAATTTGCCCATTCATCAGAGGCAGCTTCAGAATTCTAAATAGAGTGGGTTCAGTGGCAACAATATGGCTGGAAGGTAAATTGTGGACTCATCTAGAAGCTGAATTTGCATAGCAAGCAATATTTTTACGTCATATATATGTTTCAGGTCAATAAAAATAACAGTTTTCTAAGGTAGCTTATATTCGCACTGCTTGAATTTGAGAAAGCATCAACTTTCTGGAGATTATTATATTACTACATTGGTGTAGCTATAGGATCACTCACAGAAATTCTGGGGGAAACCACCCATCTTCCTCAACCCTTGGTGTCACTGGAACGAGAGTATGACTGCTTTACCAAGATTATAAGTGTGTGGTAGGCAGGAGAAATGGAATTGATGACACAACCTGCTGGCCACTTTAGTTGTCTCCTTTCCGTTTCATAGTCTTGGTTTCCTGTGACTGAATCTTCCCAAAGTCTTTTAGTGAAGCCAAAAGTTACTCAAGGCAGTGAAATGGGTGTGCTTAAGCATCTATAAAATTGGCCCTTTTGGTTGTTTTCAGCATTGCATTTCTCATTTTCTTTTAGTCTCGTGTTCTTTCTCACCAATAGATTCAATTTGTTTTGGAGAAAAAAAATGATAGAAAATATGTTCTGGAAACTCTAGAACACCTGATGCTATGACTCAGTCCCTAACGTTAAACTGTTTTTTTTGTTTTTTTTTTTTGAGTGGTCTCAGGGGGAATGATTAGCCACAAGTGAGAGATGCCACTGAGGATTTTCTGGTGTAGGAAAATATGCCAGAAAATTACACTTAAAAACTCTTCAAATTAATTTCTCTATTGCTATTGTGCATTACAAAAATAAAAGTCAACAGTTGGATGTAGAAAATTTAGGAAATTAATCAACATATAATTGTTGAACTACCTTAAGAAAGACATTTTGGTAAGTGTTGTGATGAATAAAAGGTATATAAGACTCTTATATCTGCTTTTAAAAATGCTTCAAACTAATTGGAGAGAAAAGAAATGATCGCATGAAAAAGAAAATAAGTAAGTAAATAAATATAGTAGCATAGGACAATTATCTTTCAGGAATTGAAGAGATGGTTATGAGTTGGGGGCTTGAGAATGATGTTATTGAGAAGGTGAGAACTGAGAAGTACTTAGAAGAATGAATGGGAATTTCATAAGATTAGAGAAAAGAGGGGGCAATAGGTTATATTTATAAAGTTCACAAAGAGAATTTGGTTCCAGAGTTAATGTAAGAAAGTTTGGACTTTATCCTTTAGGCAATGGAAAGCCATTAAGGAGCTGATACATAAAATTATGGAAGTGATAGTTGATGCGGATAAGGCCCATAGTAGACCAACAGTGTTGCAGTAAGGATATTTTTGCAGAATATCATCAATTTGATGTTTAACTCTGCCATCTACTAGTCAAATGACCTTTGTCAAGTTATTCATATTTCTAAATCTCAGGTTTCCACACCAACAAAAATAAATAATAATAGCATGTTTATCATAATATTTATGTGACAATTAGGTGAAATATAAAGCTAAACACTTAGCACAGTACCTGGGCCAGAAAAAGTTATAATAAAAACAATGAGCATCATTATATTGTTGGCAGTAAAGGCCTGAACCAAGCGATGGGAGTGGAAATTAAACTGAATGAAAGGAAAAACAAAGAATTGGCAGGATGAGTATGTAGGAAGCCAAAGAGGAGGCAATATCAAAGTGAGCTCTGGGTTTAGAGCCTGAGAAAGCATATAACACCATTAAGGCTCATGGAAAACAAGCCAGGCAGGAGAGAGGCAAGTGATTTTTCCAGTGAACTCACTGTCCCTGGGAAGGGCCTTGTATTCTCCCCCAAATCAGGTCAGACACAGGCAAGGTTACATAAAAATCTTAGAGACTGGACTGGGATGAGGCTCGTGATAAGGGGAGAACTCAGCACTGGGCAAAAGGGCAGAGAACTGGGGTCAGGGAGATGTCGCCATATGAGTGACAGGTGAGGGGCATGGTCTCGGCAAGAAGGCAACAGAAGGTTCCAGGCTGCACACAAAGTGTCAGGGAAGTCTAGCAACAGCCAGAGTTTCAGGGATGAGTAAGAGTAAAGTTTTAATGGAAAATGCTTTTCCAGAGGAACTAAAATATTGGATCTCAAGGGAGTAAGATAAAGGAAGGTTGTGCATTGGAAGGTGTGGGGGAATGATGGGTGAGGAGTGAGAAGGAGAAATAACACACTGGAATTAAGTATTAAAATAGGAACTGAGTCATAAGGAGAAAAGTGTGAACCTAGAACTGTAACCAGCATAGAACAGCAGGGCAGGATCAGCAGTTCTAAGACAAAAGGCTTCCCTTTAAAAAAAAAAAATTACTATTTTTACTAAATATTATTCAATATATCTGAAAATATTTTTAAAATATGCACAAAGTGTAAGAACAATACCAGGTGTAAGAAAACTATTCAGGTTTAATGGAGTCTAAAGATTACACACTTTATGCAAACTTCTTTAAAAAAAAAGAAGACAAAATCATGAATACAAAATTAGTTATAAAAGCGGGCATTTCTTTGGAATTGAAAAATAAATCACAAACTTTAAATAAAAAAAATTAACTGAAAACTTTACAAAATCCAGAAAACGTATAATATTTATTTAGTGGTTTATTTTTGCTTTATTTTAAGATGCATAATGGGGGAGAGGGGCAGAGTCTCATACCCTTTTAACAGTCAGAAGTTCTTAACTAAAGAGCTTGCTCTAGTCCTGGCTATGATTTTTTTGAGAGCCAATTGTGAAGAGGAAAATGAATGAGGAGAGAATGGCAGAAAGTGCAGCAGCCCCCAGGATGCTTCATAAAATGGTTTATATCTGTGCCAATCAAACAGAAATAATGTGGGACTCTGGCTGAGAATTAGCCTGAACAGTGCGTCGTTTATGCCTTGAAATCCACCCGCACTGTACAAGGTTAGTCATGTCTTGCGTGTGCTTGCCAGTTGTGCTGGAGTGTAACATATAACGATGGCAGAAAGCACAGGCAGGGAAGTAGGGGAAAGAGGGAAAGATCGCGGCACAAGGTATGCTCTTCGAAGACACGTTACGATCTTCCCTCATATATGTTCTGGATAAATGGCAGTGAAAACTGAAACAGATTTCATAACAAGAATGTGTTTATGTATATTTATGAAATCTAAAATGATAGATAAATAAAATTGGTGGTGAAGGGAAAATTAAGTAGATTTGCATGTTCTGATAAGAAAATATGTCTATCATTTATTTTTTATTGTTTTTTAAACCTGGATTACAGAACAAGATAAATAGTATAGATTGATTTGTATTAAAAGGAATATCCATCCATACACCATACTCCCCCACACAGATGTCCACACAAAAACAAGTGGGAGGGTACACATTAAGTTATTTCTTAATAGTGATTATACCAGAGGACCAGAGGAATGAGATTGGTATTGGGGAATGGGAAAGTTTTTACTTAATCGAATTGTTTTGTTTTTTACTTTTTTATTGTTTATTTCAGAATATTATGGGGGTACAAATGTTTTGGCTACATGAATTGCTTTTGTACAGTTTGAGTCAAAGTTATAAGTGTGCCCAACACCCAGATAATGTGCATTGTATCCATTAGGAGTGATTTTCCCCATTAGGTGTATATCATGTAATTTAATGGAAAAGTAAACCTGCTTTGAGCATCCCATGAATGATTAAAATCATGTCATCTAATTAAGGATCAATAGTCTTTGTTTTGCTCCATAGCTGACATTAATAAGACCCACAGGGTAGGATTTTTGATTTCCCATCTAGCCACACCCAAGTGGCATTTTATATCGGTTAACAAAACAAGGTAAAGTCACAGACCTCTGACATCAAGCCCTGTCTGCTATCCAAAGGAAATTAGAGTTAAAAAAACAAAACAAAACAAAAAAAAAAAAAACAAGACCTCCAGGAGGACAAATGACAGAACCCAGATTTTTATGTTTATCCTCCATTCAGATATTTTTCTTAAAAGGAACTCAGCATGCAGCATGAAAGGAAGCTAGGCTGTAGGAGAACTGTTTAATCTTCATAACATGGCTCTTCAAAGCATGGTTGGATTTGGCCCTGCCAATAACTTACAAACAGTAACTCGGTTTTATCTGCACACACACTAGGAAAGGATCAAAATAAAATTATAACTTTGCCATTCATTTGTCATCATAGAATGGTGACTATTCAGCAAATCCTGTGCTGTTGTATGAGATGCTACTTACATAAATTTACAAGATCTCTGCTGAAAAGTCTGCTGACAGAAAAATATTATATAAAATTGCTTCTTTTTCTTTATGAGAAAAAACAATTATTTTTATTTTAAGTGTAAATAAGAGAATGTTATTGTCTCTCCTTTTTCTCCATCAAAAGAGCAGGGTATACAGGACAATTTCTTAACTAGGGATGTGAGAATATAATAATATGGGAGCATGAAACATTTACATCTATTCTAATACACTACTAGGTTTGGGAAGCATTGGGAAACTTTTGCATTCTTGACTTCCTCTAAAGAAACTTTCAAATATGTGCTATATATATATAGATAGATATATAGAGATAGATTATATAGATATAGATATAGATAGATAGATATTTTGAGTTGTAGGAGTTCCTGATGTATTTTGGATATTAGACACTTTTTTCAGATATATGGTTTGCAAATATTTCTCCCATTCTGTAGGTTGCCTTTTTATTTCGTTGATTGTTTCCTTTGCTGTGTGGAAAATTTTTAGCTTGATGTAGCTCCACTTGCCTATTTTTGCCTGTGTTTTGGCTGTTATATCCAACAAATCATTGCCAAAGCTTATGTCAAGAAGATTTTCCTATTTTCTTACAGGAGTTTTATGGTTTCAGGTCTGATATGCAAGTCTTTAATTCATTTTGAATTCATTTTTCTATAAGGTATAAAATAAGGGTCCAATTCCATTCTTTTGTCTATGGATTTGTAGTTTTCCCAGCAGCATTTATTCAAGAGACTTTTTCCTGTTGTGTACACTCGACCCCCTTGTCAAAGATCAGTTGACCGTATATGTGCGGATTTATTTCTTGGCTCTCTATTCTGTATGTTTCATTGGTTTATACGTCTGTCTTTATGCCAGTACCATACTTTTTGATTACTGTAGCTTCATAATATATTTTGCAATCAGGAAGAGTGTTGCCTCCAGCTTTGTTCTTCTGGCTCAAAATTGCTTTGGCTATTTGGGGCTTTGTAGTTCCATATGCATTTTAGGACATTTTTTTTTTCTGTTTCTGTAAAAAATGCCATTGGGAGTTTGATAGGGATTACATTGAATCTGTAGGTCACTTTAGCTAGGATGGACATTTTAACAAGATTAACTCCACAACTCAGTAGTGAAAAAAATAAAAATGGCTCTGAATAGACATTTCTCCAGAGAAGACATACAATGGCCAACAACTATATGAAAAGATGCTCAGCATCATTAATCATCAGGGAAATGCAAATCAAAACCACAATAAGAGATCACTTCACACCTGTTAGGATTGCTATTATCCAAAAAAACAAAAATATTACAACTGTTAGTGAGGATGTGGAGAAAAGGGAACCTTTGTATATAGTTGGTGAGAATGTACGCTGGTGTAGCCACTACAGAAAACAGTAAAGAGTTCCTCAAAAAATTAAAAATAAAACTACCACATGATCAATCAATCCAAGTTCTGAGTATACATCCAAAGTATATGAAATCAATATGTTGAAGATGATATCTGAACTCCCATGTTCATTGTAGCATTAGTCACAATAGCCAAGATATGGAATCAACCAAAGTGTCCATCAATGGATAAATGGATAAAGTACATGTGATATATACATGCAATGCAATATTATTCAGCCATTTATAAAAAGGAAATCTTGCCATTTGTGACAACATGGATTAACCTGCAAAACATTATGCAAGTGAAATCACACACAGAAGTACAAATACTACCTTGATCCCACCAAAATGAGTAATCTAAAATAGTCAACCTCATAGCAGCAGAGAGTAGAATGGTGGTTGCCAGAGGCTGGAGAGAGGAGAAAATGGAAAGGTTTTGGTCAAAAGGTATAAAGGTTAAGTTATGTAAAATAAGTCCTACAGATCTACTGTACAGCATAGTGCCTAAAATTAACAATACTATATTTTATATTTAAAATATGCTAGGATGGTTAATCTTATTTTAAGTGTTCTTATTACACACAAAAATAATACAGAGAGCAGGAAGAAACTTTTGGAGATAATGGATATGTTTATGGCATTGATTATGGTGAGAGTTCACTGGTATATGCTTATCCTCAAATTCATCAAGTTGTAATATTATATACATTAAATATGTTCAGCTTTTTGCATGTAAATCATACTCAGTAACATGATTTTTAAAAACAAGTTATATTCATTGGAATGTTTCAAAGAGGATCAATTTTTATCTTGTGCCTCAAAAAAATCAATACAATTATAGCAAGTCATTTAGAAACTTGATAATTTGCTTATTTTCTGTTGATTTTAGGAGCTGCTGCAGCAGAAAAAAAAACCACAATAATATTCATTACCAAAACTCAATTTCATAACAAACCTTTTCATAATATCAACAGTTAAAGAACCCGGAGAGATGGACTTTACATAAAAAAATCACATTCTTTTTTTCTTTCATATGAAAAGTGAATCTTAATTTTACTTTAATCCATTAAATGTTATTATTGAGAACTTTGAAATGTGTTAACTGTTTTATGTATTTTTAATACTTTTGTCTTCATTTTGTATGTTCAGGGCAGTTAAGGACCACATTCACCAAAGGGGAAGTGGTGAAACAAGTATTTTGAACCCCTCTTACCTTCCACAACTCAGAGGAACTTTATGAATTTAAATTAAATTAAATTAAGTAACAAACATTACTGACTATATCTAAACTATGCTGGAGATAGTGTTTTTCACATTCAATGTAAATGCAAAGATTAAGAGATATTAAGATTCAAATGACATTGTCCTTGTTTTCAAAAACCTTAAAATCTAGCAGAATAATAAGACAAAAAGCATATTAACTACAAAGCTGAGCATTTTAAGTGTCTTGCAAGAGGAATGGTGTGCTTTGAAAGAGAGAGAAAGAGAGAGAAATATCAAATCAAAATCAGAATGGGAAAATGGATCAAGTGACAGGAAGAGCTTCAAGTAAGTGAAACCATTTGATAAGGATCTTGAATGTATAGTAGTATTTTTAACTCTATTTTAAAGTAATTTTAGAGTCATAAGAAGTTGCCAAAGTATTACAAAGTGCTCGTGTACCCTCTATCCACCGTTCCCCAATGATAACACCTTACATAATCACAGTACATTTTTATCAAACCCAGGAAATCGACATTGGTACAACATTGTTGACTGACCTGCAGACCTTTTAGGATTTTGCCAGTTTTTATGTGCACTCGTGTGTAATTGTGTGCATGCATGTGTATATGTAGTTCTATGAAATTTTTATCACAGGCACCGAGATTCATGTAACCATTACCACAATCAGCACATAGAACTGTTCCATCACCGCAAAGAAACTTCTTTGTGCTAACCCTTAGCAGTTGCACTCTTCTCTTCAATTCTAACCCTTTGGAAATCCCTGAGCTCTTCTCTATCTCTATACTTTAGTCATTTCAAAAATGTTATATAAGTAGAATCAAATGCAACCTTTTGCGATGGGGTTTTTCTCATTCAGTATAATATGCTTAGGATTTATCTAAGTTGTTATACTGACCAATAGTTCATTCTCTCTAATCACTGAATAATATTCCATTGAATGGATATGTCACGTTTGTTTATCTATTTACCAGTTGAAAGGCCTCTAGGGTGTTTCCAGTACTTGGCTATTACAAATAACGCTACTATGAATATATATAGGTTTTTGAGCATAACTGCAAATTTTTATTTCTCTGGGATAAATACACCCAGGAGTATATAATTCCTGGATCATATAAGAAGTGTGTGTGTAGATGTGAAATTTCAATAAATTTGTAATTTTTAACCAAATAAATATCCTTGTATAATCATTATTTGTAATTTTACCAATTGTTTATTTGAGATAAGAATTAGAATTGCTATGCCAAGAGGATATGCAGATTTTAAGTGCTTTAATACATATTTTGTTCTTAAGAACAGTCATACTAATTTATAGTCTTTCCCGCCAGAATTATACTAGCAGGTCTATTCTCCAATCTTTCAATAACATATTATCCTTTTTAATTGTTGCTAATCTATAATTCCAAAATGATATTTTTGTTTTAACTTGCATTTTAATTACTTATAAGTAGAGCATTTCTATTGAGTATTTGCATTTTTCTGTGAATTTCCTATGTATACCTTTTGTCCACTTTTGTTTGGGGCTTTTTAAAAATTTTTCTTACTGCTTCATTTGTGTGTTTATAAAGGAAAGCAATATATTATCATATATGTTGCAAATATTTTCAAAGTTTACAGTTTGTGTTTTAACCTTTTTAAAAAATGCTTTTTTACCATATATATTTCAAGTTGTCATATAGGCAAATTTAACACCCTTTTTCTCTTCATGGTTTTTGCATTGAATATTATGCTTACAAAGACTTTCCCTACCTAAAAATTATGTAATGATTTATTAGTGTTTTTGTGTAGTAACTTTATGGGTTTTTTTAAATCATACACTATTATATCATATGGAATTTATTTAAAAGTAAGAAAATGGGTAAGGTAAAGAACTAACCTTACTATTTCCAAGGTTAATGTGGTTCTAACACCATTAATGGAATGTTTTGTCTTTCCCCACTGGTTTAAGGTGCTACCTGTATCATATGCCAAATTCTTATGTTTATTTAGGAATGTTTCTAAATGTATTCTTCTCTTTCATTGGTCTCTTCTATTCCTGAATTGTATTTTATTAAATACTGGCTTCGTGATGCATTTTATAAACTACAAGTCCCCCATCATCACTTGATCAAGTATCAAAAGTCACATTGAGAAATGAGGACTTTTATTGAAATTAACAAAATGTTAGACTTATTTGGAAATGATTGACCTCTTTTCAAGGAAAACTTACATTTAGTCTCTTGGTAAAGAAGTATTGCATATTACTCGCTAAGTTCATATTCAGATTGTTTTACTTTGGGGTCTTACTATATGAACTGATCATTTTTCACATTATGTTTTCTATCTAGTTATTATTAGAGTATGGGAAAATTTATTAAACTTTTAATAAGTCACCTTGCTGAATTTTATTAGTTCTAACATGTTTTTTTAAAGCCACTTTGTTTAAATTGTTCGGGAAGATGAAATAATCATTCCATATACAAATAATTTTATATTCACCTTTCTAATATTTATGCTTCCTGTTTCATGTTTACCTCTGAATGTATTGGCAATCACATCTAGAGTAATGTTAAGTAAGAGAAGTACTATAGTTATATTATGTATTAATCATATTTATATTAACCAATGTCCCATTATTAAACCATTCTTGCATTTAGAGAGATATTGTATATATTTTTTTTTTTTTTTGAGACTGAGTCTCACTCTGTTGCCCTGGCTAGAGTGAGTGCTGTGGTGTTAGCCTAGCTCATAGCAACCTCAAGCTCCTGGGCTCAAGTGATCCGACTGCCTCAGCCTCCCGAGTAGCTGGGACTACAGGCATGCACCACCATGCCCGGCTAATTTTTTTTCTATATATTTTCAGTTGTCCAGATAATTTCTTTCTATTTTTTTTAGTAGAGACGGGCTCTTGCTCTTGCTCAGGCTGGTATCGAACTCCTGAGTTCAAACAATCGGCCCGCCTCGGCCTCCCAGAGTGGTAGGATTACAGATGTGAGCCACCGCACCTGGCCAAGAGAGATATTGTATTTTGCCATGCCATGCTAACATCTTTTATTATTTTTGTATTAATTTATCAGTGAAATTGTACTACGGTGGAGTTTTGCTAACTATACGCAAACAAGATATAAAGCTTTTCATCATTCTCTAGTCTCTGGAATCATTTAAATAGCATGAAAATTATTTATTTAGGAAATATTTAGGGGGAAAAATCTACTCACAAATCCAAGCGGGTAGGGTACCTAGGGCAACTGGGGAGTATTTCCTTGTTATTTCTCTTCATTTCCTGTATGATTATTTGTTTCTTGGAACTTCCAATCTCTATAGCTCCTTTCACTGTTTTGGTTATTCATTTTTCCTTAGAAAATAGTCATTTTCCTTCAGATTGTCAAATTTATTGCCATAGAACTGTACAAAACGCTATTTATGATTTAGCTATTTACATTATTAGTGAAAACAATTTGAGACACTAATCGAATTCTTTCTGATTAGTGTGTTAAGCAAATACAAATAAAAATAAAAATAGTCTTTCCTTAAGCTCAGTGAAAATTTTCCTCTTTTTTACTTCATTTTCATATTTTCCTCCAAAGAGGGAACATTTAACTCACATGGGTTTCCACACACTTTTTTCTCTCTCTTGATTACGATCTCTTTCACTTCCTCTTTACTCCCCTTTATCCTAAATTATGTCCAGCTTTTTTTTCCCTTTTGTTCGTCCTCTGCGAACAATTATGACTTGGAAAGAATTCAGAAGAATATATTCTTCAAATGCTCCAATTAGTCTATCCCAGCCTGAGCAGAATCACAATTCACATGAAGAAACAGAGTATATGATTTCTGAGAACTCTACAGTCTGGCTCAATAGGATCTTTTCAGACAGCCACATATGTCAAGAGTAGCATTGCTTACTAGATGGAGGCCGAGAGGGGTAAGATAACTTACGAAAAGTATCTTTCTGGGGATGCTATTCTGCCTTCTAGACTAAATTACATTAGCTTAAGAAATATGGGCAGAAACAAATAACTTGAAATGAAAGATGGGAATGGCCCCATGCTAATGTACAGAAGCTGTCCTCATGAAGAAGACCTCACAGTCCAAGAACATATTCGGTTATTATTGTAAGTCATAAATCTTGACACTTGACTACTTTTCAAGTTGAGGACTTTGGGAATACAAGAACAACAAATTAACTTAAGTCACTTCAAGAGAAAATGTTTATTGATGGAGGCACCTAGTAGCAAAACTAGAAAACATTTAGGGCCTGAATGATTCTGGGAACTTTTTGCGTACGTTGCTCTCATGTACTCCCAGAAAAGGCACACCGTGAGTAAGGCACCCAGTTGTTTTCAACACCTCCTTTGCTCTCCCTCCCAAGCAATTCATGATGTGATTGATCCTTAACAACAAGGAGCTCTCAGTCAAACTGTAACCTCAAAACAGGCAACCTCATGGTTGCCAACTGTCTGAAACCCCCCAGTAAAGAGCTCATTAATTCTGACATTATTTAGGGGCAGGATCCTTTATTTGGTGACTGGCTGAGGTAGAGACAAGCAAAGGAAAATTAGAAATTGTAATGGAAAGAAAAATGGATACTTTTCTTTTATCAATGATGCACTTAACTTATTGTTTTAAGTCTTAGTACTGACTCGACAAATAGTCCTTTTTTGTCCCTACTCCAGCCTTCAGTGAAGAAAACATCCTAGCTTGTGTATATCATGCTCTAATTACAGTTGAGGGCACAGTGGCATGTGCTTGTGGTATAATAACTAAAGCCCTGGAGCGCCTTTTTATTCCATTAAAAATGACCTTAGTATTGGATCCCAGAGCTTTGCATTGATTTGTCTTTTTTGTGGTTTCCTCTCCACAGGTCTGCTTCCTCATATAGGGTGATGCATTGAATTGTGACCCAGGGGGTCAGTGAAATTAACTATCTTTCCCGTGAGAAATAATTCATCATTCAGCGTTTGCTATTAATGCGCCTCTGTTGTGAGCGAATGAGGCCATATGAAGTGCATGGAAACTGTGGAGAGGATGAGCATTGCATAAATATCATTTAATATTCATGATGGAAACAACAATAATTTTCTCATCTCCAAATGGGAGGCATTTGGGCTGCAGAAAAGGAGATGCTGATAAGTTTGATTGCTGTAAAAGAAATGGCTCTAATTGCTTCTATGGAAGTTAAACCTCTTTGGGGATAATTCATATTTTGTTTTCTGCTTATTTCAATGGGGTCTTTTAAAAATTATGACTAATATTGGACCTGATTTTGTCTCCTGATCATGTCTGTGCAAAGATATCCCAGCCTTCCTGCTTCTCGGTGTGGGAGGAATTTAGTGCAAATGTCCTCAGTGAAAGGAAGACTGTCTACTGTACAGAATTCTGAGCTACTCAGTAAGCAAGTCTGGGCAGCTCGGGTGTTATCATTAGCTGTCATCCATCAACTTGGTCATCTTGGAAGACGTAATCAAGGGGAGAGGGGGGAGAGCCAGAGGGAAGGTTCTCGCATTCACTAGGAATGGTTTGTTTGCACCTAAATAAACTCGCTTTGGCTATCTAAAGGTAAGGGGAATGAACTGGTGGGAGGTTAGGGGCTCACAGTGTCAGCGGGAGGCTGGAGGACCGATTTTGGGAAATACAGGTTAGGTACCAAAGCACCTTGAGGCAGCGGAGGGGGGAAGGGAGGGGAGCACAGAATCCCTCATTCAGCAGACACAGCCTGGCTGTGAATAAAATACAGCAAGTCCATCGTCTCTGTACCATATTAACTCTGATCAGCCCAGACTAGGTCGCGCACACTTGAGAGAAAACAGTGAGCTCAGTCTCCAGGGGATGGCAGGGCACAGGTACGCACAACACTGTAGGAGTCCCCGAAATGAGAATGGAGTGGGCAGGCTGATGACGGAGAGCTACAGCCTAGGGAAGTAGTGGTCGTTATCCAGTGCCAATCACTGTACCAAGTACTTTACAGGGGCATTATTGTACTTAACATTCCCAATAACTCTATGAGTTAGGTATTATTATTACTATGATTATTCCAGTTTTACAGATGGGGTTGAGTAATTTTCTCAGGATTGCTGAGATACCGATTTAGTAGTCTGGCTCTGAGTCTATATTTTTAATGACCCACTACTGCAGCTGTCTACAGTATGTTTCCTACTTGCCTTTTTTTCCCTCGTTTCCAAAGGAATATGGAACATTTTAAAACATTGCATAGGAAATGTGTAAGACACATTATCCTTAAAGCAACCCAAAGCTGTAATCTCAGTTCTTCTTGTCACACTTTCAAATTTAGGGTGAGAACATACTTCAATTCTTATTTTTCTGATAACAAAAGGAGTCAATTATGATTTATGCAACTTGCCAAATGATCTCTCAGTTTAGAGTAAGTTGAGACAAAGACTCAGAACCATTGAATTAATAAATTAATTGGCCCTCTGTTCAGAAAATTGTGACTGCCACCACCAATGAGGTTTCTGGTATCAGTTCTTACTTTAAAATATACACTATAAACCGCAAATCAAAATAAGTCCTCACCCTCCTTGTTTCAAACTGTCTGATGGCTCCCACCACATGTAGAATAAAACCTTAACTCTTCACTACTGCCCTCTGGGAGGCTCCCAGGAGTCCATCTCCCTGCTGGAGACTCATCTTTTCCCACTCTCTCCTACGTTCTTTGTCTCCCTTTTGTTCCCAAGTACTCCAAACTAGCTCCTACCTTAAGGCTCGAGCCACTGTTCTCTCTCCTTGGAATGCTCTTACCCTGAGTCTTCGCATAGCTGGCTTCTTCCTGCCCTTCAGCTCTCAACTTAAATGACATCTCGAAGAGAACGTTCCAGACACCCAAACTAAAGTACTCTCTTTCCACATCACTTCTTTATCCTGTATTAATTTCTTCGTAGCACTTATCACTACCTGGAATTCTCCTGTGTATTTGTTGGTCTATTATAGATTGCTAGATTCTCTTATCTAGAAGGTAAACTCCAGAATGGCAGCATTCTTGTCTGACTTGTTCAAATCTGTATCCCCAGCCGGAACCCACAACTGTATGTGCCACACAAATGTTCACTGAATAAATTGTTTCCAGCTTACCCAACCATTCAGGTTTTCCATTTACCCCTCAAAGGCCAAGTAATTGTAGGGTAATGTCTGGATACTCCTTTGGAATATTCCCCTAGTTTTATAGATCAAAACACTGGGCCAGAAAGATAGAGTAACTGCCCAAGGTCATAGCAAGTTAATAGCACACGTGGACTAAAATCCGGGCCTTCTCACTTCCAGAAGAGAGCTCTTTTAGAACATCGTGCTGACCACACTCTTAATGCAGTGCTGAGGTGACCTTTGATTTATGACTTCTGTGGCCATTGTACATGACAGGTTATATGGGCACAGAGAGGTGTTGCTTTTCTGAGGATGAATATATTTATCACTAGGATTGCTGGGCACCTGGGCTGATTATAGTGAGAGGTACATGTTGAGCACTTTCCATGTGCTATACAGTATTTTAAGAGATTAACATATATTAATGCATATAATCCTCATAAAATCCATACTGAGTAGATACTGTTATCCTCTCCAATTACAGATGGGGAATTTGAGGCACAGTTGCTAAGGAAATTGCACATAGTCACACAGCTAGTATGTTGTGGCGTCAGGATCTAAACCCAGGCAGTCTGCTTCAAAGCCACTGCTTTTAATCATTGATGCTGTTCTGTCTGCCCTGGCCACAAAACACAATTTATTCCTCAAAACACCAAATCAGAGAGTTTCCATTGAAAAGAAATAGAGAAGAATCTTAGGTGAATCTTGAGGCAAATGGGAATCAATAGTGCAGTTTTCATCAATACAGTATTGGCAGAGCTATCTTTCTTTTTTAGGCTTTAATTTTCCTTGTACAATGGTCCTTCATCAACAACAATGAAAGAAACAAAACAAACACCATTGAGTCACCAGCTCCCAAGGTACTGAGAGGTGCTTTATTGACGGCAGGTGTATGGAGCTTCCTGGAACATGTTGTTTACCAATAAAGACGTCTTTCTGGCTTTAGGAGAGTGGAGGCCTGCTGGCCTGGGAGCATGACACACTAAATTATGGATTAAAGAGGAATGGTTTCACTGCTCTTCTATGTAGGTGAAAGTGTTTTATTAAAGCTGCTTTCTGAAGTTGGAGATGGCAGTTGGCCTAAGGGATTGGCACTGTGCTGGGGAGAGACTCAAGCGATAGAGAACACCAAAATCCCTCCTTCCTGATTGGGAGTAAGCACTCCCCTTTAAATTAAGTGATTTCTGGTTCCTGAGTAAATGGAGACAACTTTCCTAAGCTAGAACCCTTCTCGATTTCATGAAGTTTGAGCTATTGACTTTCCATTCTGATTGCTACCAAGATTTCTTTTAAAATAAATCAGGGATTTGAATTTCAGGTATAAAAAGAAATAACCTGTCATCAGGAAGATCAGAGTGCAAAGTGACTATTTAAATATTTCGCTTGGGAGCATGAGTTAATTATGTATCTTCTTCATTTTCATTTTTTAAACCCTATAGATTTTGGTTTTTTATTTCAAAAATTTAGGGGTGCAGTGTTTTTTGTTACATGGATAAATTTTATCATGCTGAAGTCAGGGTTTTCAGTGTATCCGTCACCAGAACAGTACTCTGTAGGTAGATTTTTATCCCTCTCCCCCACCTATAGGTTTATAAGTTTTGGAATTTTATTTTCTCGAATTCTTTTCTAATTCTTATTCTCCTGGACTCAAGCAATCCTTCCACCTCAGCCTCCCAAGTAGCTAGGACTATAGGTGTTCACCACCATGCGTATTTAGTTTTAGAATTTTTTTCATTATAGCATGAACTTCTTTAATAATAAAGTTTGACCACAAAATAGGTTCTTTTGCTTTCTTATAATCACATTTCAGATTGACTCTATCTAGAAATGATGATCAAGTTATTTCTGTAATATTTTCTAGAGTGGCACAATTCTATTGACACTCTGAAAGATGGATAGTAGAACATGTTCGGGGATATCTGGGTTAAAAAGGTGTCAGGTCTGCTTAGGTTTGGACCTCCATTAAAACACTTTACCCCATAATATTCTGAAATTAAAACAAAAACCAAAAAACGTTTTGCTCACTATCATTGTGTAGATAAAACCCAGTGTACATACTGTAAACATCCAGACATTACTTACGGAAATACTTACTTCTCAGTTTTAAAAATTATAATTAATGAAACTCTTGCTATGTAGGTGGGAAAAGCATACTAAATTAAGTCACATGGTTGCCAGATATTTTCAAACTAACTAGTAACTATACAAAATTCAAATCTATTTCCTCTTATTCCACCCCCTCCAAAAAAAAAAACAAAAACCAAAAAACCACTGACAACAACTAGTGTTCATTGCAGGAAGCACATTTCAGAGACCACAGGAAATTGCCCTTTTTATTGGTCTAAACATGTTCTAGTATCAGAAATTTTAAGATGGTCCAACTCAGATAGTAGAAATAACATACAGTAGGAATTAGGAGACCTGAGTCTTCCTCTAATTAGCTGTTTGTCCTTTGGCCAGTTGTTCAGACCCTCTGACCTCCACACCTCTCAGCTCTAAACTGGGATTAATAGTGTATGCTCTCTGCAAAATGCTTAAGGTTGCTTCCAGTGTCAAAGCAATATTTGTGAACTAAAATATGCTCTACTGATGCAGGGTGCTATGAACCTGCTTAAATAGCTAAGCTCTGTGTCAAAGTTACATCCTGAGGGCATCATATTTCTCTGATTGGAACTGTGTGATTTAGACCTCTAGTGCTACTGTTGAATAGCCAATTTTGTCTTTCTATGTTTTTTAAGTATCAGCCTGAGAATTAAGAAAATAAAAAGTGGCAGATTTGCTGGGTTTTTATTTCCAGATTCAACCTGAGTATCACAGTTTCTGGAACTGAATAAAGATTACTTATCCTTGCCTAGGAATAGGGTCAATCGAAGTAGCACTATGCCAAGTTTGTTAACATCGTCATCAACAGGCTTTTTCTTACATTGCCAACAATACAATTTATTACTGTTTTCAAAAGGCCTATAGACTGATCATTTTCTTTTCTTACTAAGGCTTTGTCTTGTCATCCCAGATTCTTGGGGATAAAATGAAGAACTGGGGAGAACTTGCTCTGAGGAGAATGTTTAAGGAAACAATGCTGGTCACAGTTAGATAAGAGACAGGACCTGCCTCATACAGTAAAATGTGAAAAAATATTTGAATTTCTTTTTAAAAATCTATTTAAAATTGACATTAGTAAATTTTGAAAGAGGCAAAATAGTAATAGCCACTGGACAAGGAAAACATGTATTAGAAAGCAGACACTTGAGAAAACCATCCTAGGATGTATGTCTGAGTAAACAAAGCAAAAACATTTTGCAAAAAGAAAATAAAGTGAAAACAAAAAAGGAAATGACACTGACACAATTGTGAACGAAATCGCTCTAACATATAACTTGAAAATATCATCAATTTACTAAAAGTGAAACTGAAACTGAAACACTAAAATATAAAGCAGCAGTGAATATTTTAATGCCATCGCAGCCTCAGAAAATGTAAAAACATAAAACTTTAGAAAACAGAGCAATTTCTAAAGACTAAATGCAAGGTGGGATTAATTATTCTAGAAAAAGCCAATTAAAAACAGTTTGTTGCCTACGTAACTCATCTTCCCCAGAAAGTGCAAAGGTCAAAATCTCTGTAAGTCCTATTAAACCAATGCTTCAAGTTGTTCTTTTAATCTACTTAAAGAATGATAGAAATTCCAAGCTTCTGTCTATATAAACTTTTCTATCACACTATCCATTGCCCTGATGTTTATGACAGATTTTCCCAGTGAGTATTCAGACAGACAGATTGAAATGTATCTGACAGAGAAGGAGGCTATGGTCTAACATTTAACTCCATAGCAGCTAGGAGCACCTTAACAGAAATCTCATCTGCCAAGAAGGCTGCTCCACAGGCAGTCAGCCGAGGAGGTGTCTGTCATTATTCCCTGGAACGGTTCAGTGGAAAGAGAACTTGACTTGGATTCAGAACCTGAGTCTGAGCTCCAGCACTGACATCCACAAGCCGACTGACCTCAGGCAACTCACTGAATTTCTCAAGGCTGAGCTTTGTTCATCTGTGAGATGTGAGTAGTAACAGCCTAACTCACAGAGTTGATGAGAGAGTCAAATAAAACAATCTGTATCTGTGAATGTGCTTGCTAAACCGTGAAATGCTAATAAATGCATGGCATGTATAGTTTCTGACAGAGTAATTCAAATAAAGTACTTGCTTTGATTTTACGGAGTTACTTAGATGAAAAACTCAGTGAAGTGTGAGCTGTTCTGCTCTCTCGGATTGTACAATGGAGCTCTTGTTAATTAATTCTAACCAACTCATGTTTGGGAGATACACATTTGGCTTTAGAACCTGCCGCTCAAGATACTACAACTATTGTTTTCACCACTGGCATTATTGCCCTGTGCAATAAGCAGTAGAAGAGGCATAACCCCAACAGCACATCTAGGTGGTGTCAAGACAGTGGCAACACTTTCGCACCACATCCTACCAGTTTCCCATAATCTGCCCCTGCCCCAGCCAAGACTATTTGCTTGTTGTCTCCGTCATACCACTCGATTGTTTCCACTTCTGTGTTTTCAGATGCTGTTTATTTCACATTAGCCTGCTTTCTCTACATTGACGTATTACCCTTCCTCTCTTAAAGATCTGCCTCTCTGGAAACCTTCCATGACGGACTCCCATTCTGTTGGTAAATTCTGCTTTCAATTGCCACTTAATAGAGAGTTATGCAAGAACTCATAATTCTGTGGATGTTGATAGAGTTTTAGAACACTACATGAAACTAAGACTAGGTGTGCATAATGAGGGTGGATCCATTCGGTCAGTTCATTGCACCTTCTTTTTAAAAAACAAAATACAAAACTGGTTCATCCAGTTCCCGTTTATGAAGAGAAACTGCAGTGAATCAGATTAGAAGTGACGTTGGTCCCAGTTGCTTTCACTCTGCCTACTTAACGTGTGTATGCCTGAGTGTGTGTGTATGTGTGTGCTCTTGTGTGTGTGTATTTGTGACCTCTGCTGCTTAACTCCTCAATTGCTTAATCATTAGGGCATAAAGGAAATTCACTGGATAGGAAACTATAGTCTGTGCTACTGCTAATTTGCCATGAATCTTAAGCAACCTTCTGAAGCTCAATCGCCTCCTGTAAAATGAGTCTGTCATATTAGTTGATACATAAGGTCCCTCCAAGCATGTCTATAGCATGACCTATGGACAAGGGGAAATTCGTAATATATCTATGCCCGGTCATATCTGAAAAATACCTTGCCATTCTTTGCCATGCCTTTTACAGTGAGTGTAGAGTTAAATTTGCTAACTTAGATGTTATTGCATGCGACAGAAAAAATATGAAGTAAAAGGAAAGAGAATGAAAAATGTGCTTCCCTCCTGGCTTTTTCAGTGGGGTTACATTGTGGACTGACATGACAAGTCTGAAGATTGCAGCTTGTTCTTTTGTTTGGTGCCACTGGGAGCCTTGCAAAGAGCCTCCTCTGTGATTAGGCTTCTGAACCCTACTGGCCCACTGCGCTGCACCAGTCTGAGTCCCAGAGTCTCAAGATCCACTACCTACACTAATTAAAAAGGCTCTTTTATTCTAACAGGTGAGTGTTCAGCTTACTCTGACCATGCTGAAGCTTCGGAATAGAGCAGGAAACTGTACAGGTGGCTCCTTGTACCAGCCCCTAAAGTGAAGTTGGGTCTACCTGCTACTGCTGCTGCTGCCCTGGGCAGCCTGACCCAGGGTTCTGAATCAGTAAGTACAAAGAACTACACCCTAAGTCTCGAGTCAAATCACTCCTTGGGATTAAAAAAATCCAACATATTAGTGGGAAGTTGATAGATGACTAGGGACTTTATCATGGTTTCGGTGTGGCAGAGTCATAACATGTAATCAAAATGTTTATACGCCCATAATATCCTGAAACAAATAAATGAATAAAATAAAATAAATAAATAAATAAAGTTTGGTAGACTTTCTAAGGCATTGAGAGAACTGATAATGGGATGTCTTACACAGAATAAATGCTTAGCAAATGTCTATTAGATTACTAAACCAAACCGAATAACATTTTCAGTAAAGTTCTCCAACTATGATGGTGAGCCAGAACTGGGAAGATAAAGTTGAATGAAAATAAGTAGCAAATCCTATCTTAGGTTGATATTAATAATAAAAGGATCTTCTGTTTGTGTAACTATTCATGAATTACAAATCACTTACACATACTTATTCCATTTAATGCCTACCAAAAAATGCTGCATTTCTATATTGTCGCTTTTTAATACATAAAGAAAATTGTGACACAGGCAGTAGAAACAACTTGCCTGAAGTCACAAATCTAGTAAATTGCTGCTTGAAGTCAAGGTCAGTCTTCTGATTTTAACTCCCAGCTTCATACTAAGATATATTAAGGAGCTGCATGCAGCTAAGGTACTTTTTGTGTTTAGATGGAGGGAGCCCTGGCTTCATTAAAGTACCTTTAAAGATTAGCAATCTCACTTACATCCATGAAAATGCATCATCTAGAGTAAGACTAATACTCCTACTGAACTCTATGCTGAGGATTACGTTATAAGAGTTGGGATTTATGAAGAGTCATAAAGTGAAGACCTAAGGGAATTTATTCTAGTGGTCAAAGTTCTGAAAACTATGTCTTACAAGAAACAACTGCAGGAATTCAAGTGTTTAGCCTGGAAAAAGGAAGGGTAGATATGGGAAGGAAAACTATATTTGTTGTCTCCAAAAGTCTGTTTTGTCAGAGCGATTAGACCTGTAGCTCCAGAGGCCAGAATAGAACTAGTAAAGAGAAGTTATAGAATGGTTATTTTTATTCAACATAAAGGAACATTTTTTAAAAGATAAAAATTGCTCAAAAATTCAATGCATTTTCTTGTGACGTATAACTTATAAATGATCGAGTAAGGGTGAGTAGACCATTTGCTGTGGGTGCTGTAATCATGGTTTTGGCACTTAGGTAAGAGATTGACATGGGTGTTTTTTAAAGCCTTTTCTAAGGGCCTCTAAGATCCTATGGTTTAATATTTCTCTAAAATAATTGAACTTAAATTGAGGATAAAAACACATCTGTTTTATAACCTATATTTCTAGTAGTATCTAGATTCTACTATCACTGCTAACCACATTACCCCAAAACTCAGCAGTTTACAACCTGTATCTTGCGTGTGGGGATTATGTTGAGAGGCCTCCACATGGCTCAGTGTTCAGCTGGGAAAGCTTCATGGCTGGACTGGAGACAGGGAAGAACTTGGTGATAGGACGCTGGAATCTTCTGGAGCTGTGCTGCCCCATACAGTGGGCACTAACCACATGTGGCTGTTGCATGTTTGAAATGTGTCTAGTCTGAATTGAGTTGTGCTTTACGTTTAAAACATATACCGTACATTATTTCAAAGACTTAGTATGGGAAAAAAAGAAATTTACACTATCTTGTTAACAATTTGTATATTGATTATATATCAAAATGGTACTATTTTAGGTACAGTAGGTAAAATAAAATACATTAAAAAATTAATTTCATTCTTTTTAATTTTTAAAATATGGCTAATAGAAAATTTAAAACTGCATATATGGTTAGTATTATATTCTTATTAGACATGCTTGATCTCAAGGTATTCTTTATTCATATATGTGGTGGTCGATGCTGGCTGTGGACTGGTACCTCAGCTGGGCAATTGATTGGAACACCAACATGTGGTCTCTTCAGGTGGCTTAGGTTTCCTCCCTTTATGATAGTCTCAGGATAGTTGAAATTTTTATATGACAACTCAAGTCTCCAAAAGCAAGCTTTCCAGTGAACAAGATGAAAGACGTATTGGCTTTTTTGACTTAGCCTGGGAAGTCAAGAAGTCATGCCACATCAATATGCTGCATTTCATTGGTTACTGGCAAATCATAAGCCTGCACAGATTCAAGAATAGGGAACACGTTGTAGTTGAGCGTGTTACAGACATCTTGGAAAATATAATCTTCCACAACCTGTTACCAGCATAGACCAACAGAGTTATGAAATCTCCTTCTTCAGATTTAAAGAGCCATTCCTGAAATTTAAGTAAAGTCCTGCATTGTGAGCTATATTAGAATTCCTCTAAAGAAACTCTCAAGTCTTAAAATTAAGCAAGCATGTATTTTAGAAACTGCATTAATAGCCATTATTAAGTGGGGATGAAATTGAAAGTACAAACTGTCTTCTAGAAGTTTAAAAAGCTACCTACCTGCTCAGAAAACAATCGTAAATACAGTTTGGTGGTCACAGAGTTGAATCACATAACACAGAACACTTCCGGTTATTTTTTTTTTCTCTTTGGTTTATTTATAGTTAACCAACAGAAGTATATTCCTAATTTCTGAAACTCATGTGTTTAAAAATGACTGGCAAAAAAAACTTCCCTTTTTCCAAATGTTCAATTTTTCTTCATTCAAGTTAAGCCCTTTGAATATCAACTAAAAATTTATACAATGTGGATGTGAAGATACGTTATGTATGTTGGCTTGGGGATAATGGATTATTTGTAACAAGTATAAAATTCTTTTACAAGATCACTTATTTAATATAATCACCCTATATTTGCTTTTTTGGAGCTATTTGTCAAGGCGGTGCGAACCAGCCTCTAGGGCATGAAATATATTGAAGGTCAAATCAACATTTGACTTTAATCAAACAAATGTAATTGGCCCAAAGCATTCCTAGTAAAGATAGAGTTCTGGAAGTGGATGATTATTGATTTGTGTGTGTGTTTTCTTCCTTAAATATTAATAGGGAATTGTCAATGTAAAGTTAGTTCAGATGTTCAGTTTGCTTTGTTACCTTTGAACCTCTTCTTTAGGGTTTCTTTTCCCAAATGATTTTCACTTTGATATTAATGTATTAATAATAATTATTAATTTCATTTATAATTGACTTAATTGGTTATTTATCAATGATTGAATAATTAACAATAATTCCATTCTAATTTGCATTTCATATTAAATAATTCTCAGACTGTCAGTACACGAGTCCGTTGCTCTCCCCTGGTTTATAAGGGGACAGCACTGTGCTGCAGAACCTTCTGACATACTTCATCAACAGATGATTTGGTGAACAGTTAATTAAACTGAGCACTGCAAGTGGAAAGAATACAAAACAACGACACACACAATCAAAAACAGAAGCAAATAAGCCAGCATTATTTGCAAATGTTAACAGAATTCTGCACTGCCTCTTAATTCCAGCTTGCATTTTATTCTTCTGTGCATGGCAACTATTGAAAGGTTTCCCTCTTCCTCCAAAATGGTGGCTAGATTCATATGTTTGAACAGCACACAGATGCAAGCTAGATTTTATGGCACATCCAGAGGAAGTTCAGCTCTGCTCCTAACATTTGCTTTCTAAATAACTAAGGCTCTTGAAAGAAATCATAAAACTAAAAATAACTTCTAATGCCTTTCCAAAGGATTTTAACTTAGAAAAGAAGCTCTTCAGCCTGTGGAACCTTTTTGCTTTCATTCCTTTTTCTTATGTAAAGAAGAAAGACTAATAGACAGCATAGGATACTAATGTTCTCAATTTAGTCTTACACAGAGATGGGTACTACTCAGAGAGCTGAAGAGAGGGCTAAATGAAATAACCCAAAACAAAACTGAACAAAAGCCTTTTGGTTGTCAATTTATTTAAATTAAATAATAAATCTAGTATATGTAATGCTATTAATGTAAAGGTCAATAGCATGAACTTTGGGTCATACATACATATAAGTTTTGTCATCTATAAAATGAGTGTGAAAGCATCTAATAGGATTTTGGGGAAGATTAAGATAGCATAAATCAATGACTTAACAGAACACATAGTGAGTTTTCATTGTTCTTTTTGCTATTACAGAATATGGTGAAATACGGTGGAAGACCTCTGAACTGGAAGATAGTCCAAATTTTAGTACCTGTTCTACTAATTAACTGTATGATTTTAGTCAAATCCCTTAATTTCTCTGTCAGTAAAATTAGGGAGTTGACTAGAGGATCCCTATCTTTCTTAGCTTTAAAATCATGTGATTATGAATAAACGAGACAATTGACAACTCCCTTTTTTTTCTTTCTCTATTGCAGTATAGACCTAAACTAAGGTCTGTTGGTTACCAAAGGAAGACTTTAAAGTTGAATAAAAGACTCCTGGGATAACTATTCCCTTTGGTGGATTAGTCAATGTCTTGGAACTAAAGACTACACAGGTGGTGTAGAGGCTGGGTGTATACTCTGGAACCAGAATGCCTGGGCTGGAATCTAGACCTCTTATTTATAGTTTTGTGACCTTGGGCAAGTTAGTTTCCTTGCCTGTATAATTGATACAGTAAGAGTATCTAACATCATAATGTTGTGAGATAGAATGGATTCACAAGTGAAAAATCCTCAGAACGGTTCCTGGCAAAGATAAGAGCTTGGTAAACATTGGCAATAATTCATTTGCCTGAACTTTTTATTCCTTCTTCCATTTCCGTAATAAGATAATGTAAATCTTTAAAAGTAATACTACATTTTAAAATGCTACATTAATATGTTATCATTACAGTCTCTTAAAAATGTACATGGCAAAAAGAATGGAGAAACCCTGGCTTGATTATTTGTTTAGGTAGAATTAACCCCATCAACTGAATTCTCTACCCACTGCCTCATCTGAGTTACCCAAAGAACTGGTTAAATGTAAAGCAAGAAGTGTGGCATCTAGTTTTACTACCTTAAAGCCTTTCCTGTTAGAAATCTCTAAGATCAGTTGGACCTTAGCTCCAAACCTCATCAAAATCTGGTATAGACTCTATTAATGTATCAACTTGAATTGTAATCATTTTTAATCTCTAATAAAGGTTTTCTTCACAACGGAAAGGGGTTTGTAGCATGATCTGAACAACTGGGGTAGAAGTGACCCTAGCTCTTAAGGGTTTACTATGCATCGGGCTATTATTCTCAATTTGGCAAATGTTCACTCACATAATGCTTGCAACCTGTGAGGTGAGTATCACTCCCATTTTACATATGAGAAAGACCTTAGCAAGTAGGAAATGGTAAATCCAGGATTTTAAACTCAAATTTCAAATCTTTTACTCTTTCCACAACAACAAATAATGTGAGTGGGATGGGGAGCAAGAAGGAAGGAAGGCAGAGAGGGAAGGAGGGAGGAAGACAGAGAGGGAGGAAAGGAGGAAAGAAACAAGGAACTTCCAGGGAGCTCTGAATCATGGTCTCTCTACTTTCTTGCATTCCTATAAGCCCTTCCCAGCATTCATAACCCCATCTACAGATCCCTTATCTGCTTTTAGTTCAGTCCTTAGAGGATCAGGCTTCAACCTAAAGATTGCAGAAGATGTGGCTTTGGGCAGCCTGGTGAACTTTTTGTCTTGTGCGTTGGGACATAAAGTACATTTTCACAGAATACCTAGGAATTCTGAAAGTTCTTGCTACATCTGACATCCTGGAAAATCTATTTTAAATAACCCCTAAATTGTTTTATTTGGGGGCAATAGAGCCTGATGTTTACAAACAGAAAGCAAAACCAACCAACCAACAAATCTCTCTGAGGAACACTTTAGAATCCTGCTGCCCACCTTAATCCAATTAAACATCAAATATCAGTTAAAAGCAAAAAGGTGGATAGTAAAGAATTTGCGTAACAAGAAAGGGCACAATCTGAAAATCCACCCTAACGTTGAAACTCCTTTGCAAATGGGTAAGAATGCTTGGCAACTGGTGACAGTAAGCGAATTCACCTTGTGTTTGTCCTTGCCACATTGCTGTGGTGTGTGAATTTTTGTCATTCCAGACACCTGAAGCTATTCTGTCTGACTTACAAGAGGGCCGAGTTATCTCTGGTTCTACCAGAATCAAAGTTAATCAGCCCCAAAGCCCACTGGAGGGAGTGGGAAGGGGATGCCAGGAAGCCTGGGAATGTGGGGGGTGCTGTCCTTACAACCCGCCTGCCACAGCTTGTTTAGTATGAGCTCGCGCACGAGTGAGGTTTGACACATTCTGCGCAGCTTCTGGAGGACAGGTCACACCCAAGTCAAAACCAAAAACTCACTCTGGCAGTTTTAATGTATTCACGTATTCTTTCTCAGTGGCCTGGTCTGACATGACATGTTTCACATTTGAAAGATTTTGCACTTCAGAAAACCCTTGATAATTGACCATCTGGTTCCGGCTGCTGTCTCCTGATAATGGCGAGGGAGCCAGAGTTCTCCGAAGGACTTGGACTCTTGACTGTAGCGCGTCGTCCCGAGTCCTGGTTGACTCTTCCTCCTGGCCACAACTCAGACTTGGAGTCATCCAGCTGCTGCTGTGAAAAAGCCCCCCCGGTGGGCCCTGGTGGAAGGGTCATCCTCAGGAACAAGGTGACCCAGGTCAGGACACTGAAGCCTAAAAGGCTGCTCATTTCTAACTTTTCCAGAAACAAGCTTCTCTTGTGAATGGAAATTTTACATCAAAGCCCTCAGCTCAACATTGACCATTATAAGGTGGTTCTTTTACTGAAAGTGTCTTTCTCCCCAGGGAGGCTGCCTATCCCTCACTGCCAGCCCCAAATTCCCCTCCTCAGAGTACACTGGTCCCCGCATCCTGGTTTTCGGTTACCTGCAATCGACCTCAGTCTGAAAATATTACATCACTACTCTTGCATTTGAGGCCATTATTAAGTAACATTGAGTTACTTGAACACAAACACTGTAATACCATGACAGTCCATCTGATAACCCAGAAGGCAACTAAGTGACCAATGGCAGTAAAGGTGGGATGGCTGGAGACTTTATCACGCTACTCAGACCATGTGCAATTGAAAACTTATGAATTGTTTATTTCTGGAATTTTCCACTTACATCATTCACCTCACTTAATCTCATCACGTAGGCAATTTATCATCTCACATCATCACCAAGAAGAAGGGTGAGTATAGTACAATCAGATATTTTGAGAGAGGGAGACCACATTCACATAACTTTTATTATAGTATATGTAATATAGTTATAATTATAACTATAAATATAGTCATATATATAGTTATAATTATTCTATTTTATTATGTTGTCATTGTCACTCTCCTTTGGTTTATAAACTAAACTTTATCATAAGTGTGTATGTACAGGATAGAACATTGTGTATATGGGGTTCAGTGCTGGCCATGGTTTCAGGTATCCACTGCGGGTCTTGGAATGTATCCCCCCCTTGGATAAGGGAGAACCTATTGTTGTCTCTTTTTGGGTTAGGTCAAATTTGGAAGACTGCCTCTGGATGTCAACTCCTAAAATCTACGCCAATCTTTTAAATCTTGCTAGAGGCACCAGAGAGAGTAGATGTTACAGGCCAGACTGACTTGCTTTGTATCTGGCCCTTCCACATCTCAGCAGAGGAGCCTTGGGCAAGTTATTGAAATGTTCTGTGCCTGTATCCTCATTTTCAAAATACAGAATGATAGAAGTACTTCCTTCATAAGGTTACTATAAAAAGAAAATGAGTTAATTCATGTAAAGTATGTACAACGTGCTTGACCCAGGAAAGTACTAGAACTGATAAGTGTTATCTGTTATTTTCATTTAGAAGTCTCAGAAGTTAATCCACTTTCTAAAGTGCTAGTTGATTTTTTAGAATCAATCTGGCCCTGAAGGAATGAGATGGGAAAGAAGCGACATAGAGTGATGAAAGGGAAATCTTGGCTTTGGGTGCCATGGAGATGGCCTGAAGATCTGAGGCATGGGTTGGGGTGGGCGGGTGCTCAGATAGAAGCCTCAGGAGTTCTGGCTTCCAGAAGTTAAGGCAGGAATGGCAGGGCTGAGCTATAGACCTTTGATATCTAAGGAGCAATAATACTCGTAACTTCAAAAAATGAAGACAATATAGGTAAACAAAGTGAAAGACAGCTAACTCTGCCTGAACTATAGTTTCTTCTAGGGCCGACCTAGGACAAATGAGATTAAATTAACTCTGAATTCCTTTGAAGCAGAAACTGTACAGTGAGCTCTCAGTAAAGGTGTGTTGAGTCAATTAGGGAATGATGAATAAACAACTGCAGGTCCAGGCTGAATTTATTTTCTCCATAAACCTGGCTTGACTAAATCCAATGATGGCTGTTAGAGTTTCAGCAATGCAGCCACACCTACATGAACTCTTCTTTTCATTGCTGATTCAAAGTCTACCAAGAAAAAAAGAGACAGCTTAAAATAATGTTTAATGTGGAACAAGTCATAACCATGTCTTTATAGTTCCATCAAGGATGCTCCATACTTTTCTTGGGGTCAGCTAAAGGGATTCCCTCGGTATATGAGTGGACATTCATTCAAATTTTCTTCAGCGGGTAGTCTTTGTTTAAAAAAATATGTGTTTAAAAAATATGTTTTCTTTTCCTTCTGAAATGAGATGGCAGTCAACTGGAAAATTTTTCTTTTTAAAAAATTATTAATATGTTTGCTGAGGTGGATAAGAAATAGATGATCCTGAAGGAAAAACCTTCCTAGATTGTATGTTTATTGAGGCATATTTTTAGATGGTCGGAATTATCTTTTCACACTATACTGCATATGATTTGGTACCCATCAAAAACAAGCTGCCAAAATGGAATGTTTTAGTAACAATTAGTCAACTGTGACAATGGGAACTTAGCTAAAAAATGTGGCATCCTTTGAAAATGAAAATAACACTTTAAAACGTTGTAAAAAACCAGTCTGTAGCAGCAAATAAACATTAGTTTTAAAGTGGATACCACAAAATAGCACACTTAAATTATATCTAAATAAGACATTTAGAGTTGATGAAATTGTACTTACTCTGTTTTTAAAAATAATTACCAATTGGCTTTCTTGGAAACATACTGCCTGAACATCAAAGATTAGATCAAGGATCAGCAAACTTTTTTCAATAAAAGGTCAAGGCATAAATATTTGAAACTTTGTGAGCCAAAAGACTAAATTGAGTATAAGTAGGTCTTAAATATTTATACTACAAAAAAGAAAACACATTTCTGTAATTTTAATTGATGAAATTAAAAATGTAATAATAATAATTGAGTACTTTTTTGGTAATACAATTCTACTAATAAGAATGGATTTTTAAAAATAATATTTTACTTAATTGAGGTTCAACACTAGTGTTCCCTGTCATCCAACTGATTGCAATGTTTTTTCCTAAGAAACTTTCCTAGCTCCTAGGCTATACAAAATTCAGGTTGTTGGCTAGATGTTGCCTGCTGGCTATAGTTTGCTTATCTTGGGTTAAATGCTTGAGAGAAGACCAGGAAAAGTGGTGTCCACAATAGAGCAAGTGATGGTTAATCAGTAACAGCTGTTGGTTACTGCTTTCTATGGGCTGTTATCAGGGCTCTGGGTCCTAGCTGTGGTACAGTGCCCTAGTTTTAAATAATAGGGGGTCCTTAATATAAATTTGGAATCATTGTTTTAGCAGAGATTGAGAATAATGTAAAAATGATAGTAAGCACTCTGACATAAGAAAAGGAACCCAGCACAGAGCAGTGTGAACTGAGAACAGCCAACACAGAATTGGGAAGAGGAGGGCTTTCTGAATGGGCAAGAGTAAAGGGATTCCCTTCTTGTCAGTGGCAGAGAGTATAACCTGTTTCTTGGCAAAGAGGAACTAGACATTTAGAATAGATCCTATGCAGAATTGTATTTATATTCAAATTAATTGTTAGTAAAATGAATTATTGCTCTCATTCCAGAATCTGTGGTAACTTCAGCTGTTACAAGAAACATTCTAAGTTGTGTATAGATAACAGTATCTTGGACAGTTACATGTTGGTACCTACTGGAGTCAAGATTTTGAGCTTCCAAGTGAGCAAAAACAATAGATGATCAGTCATGACCACACCCTCTCACACTCCCCTCCAATCCAATGCTGTGTTAACATGACTTAAATCTGTCACATAAGAATGTCTTAAATTTGTCCACATCCAGGTTCTACTTCACATAAGGGGATCCACTAAACAAAATTCTTTGGCCTAAAGCAGTAATTTATTCATTCGAAAGCCTTTAATAGTTTGTGCGAGCATTTAATCCTTTTATTTCATAATTTTAGTATCCCTAGGTAAAAGCATTCTTTTTAAGAACAGAACTCAGGTAAAGAACTCATTTCCCAGAATCAGGCTGCTGGCTTTGATGCTGCCCTATGTGACCTTGGGCAAGTTACTTTTTTCCCACGGTATCAGTTTCCTCAGCTGTAAAATAGGCTTAACCATTCCTACATCATTGGGGTTTTTGTAAGCATTAAATGGTTAATCCAGGTAATCTGTTTAGTATAATACTAGATACATATATGCTCAATAAATATCAGCTATATATAATTAGTTATTATTCAATTCACCTATGATATTTATTATAATGCCAATATCATTTTTGAAATCAAATAAATAGATAATTTAACAAACTCATTTGAAAAATATTTATCCAACACTTACTCTGTGCCAGGCAGTACTGTAGGCACTGGAGATATAGCAGGAACAAAGTAGGTAATCCTGTATAATCTTGTGGGCCTTTAATCCTGGTGGGAGGAGGGGAGAGCAGAGAATAAAAAAACAAAATGCAATCAAATAAACTGTATCCTATGGCAGATGCAGTAAATGCTACCAGAAAAATTAACCCAGGAGTGAGATAGGGTATAGTGAGGGAGGTGGGATTGCAATTTAAAATAGAGTGGGTGATCAGGGAAGTCTTTCTGGATATGGTGGTATTTCCCCTAGAGGGTTGGGAGGCCTGGGCTAGGGTTGCCAGATTTAGCAAATAGCAATGCAGGATACTCATTTAAATTTGGCTAGTTATCCCTTATTTTATCTGACAACTGTACCTGGGAATGAAGGACATACAAGGAGTCCTGAGTTTTCCTTTGGTATAAAGGGCAAATGAGTTTCAATGATAAATTCTGATGGGAAAGGAGGTGTCACAGGGTGTGGAAGGGGGAAGTTTGCCGCGCTCTGCGGCTCTATTTGTGCTGCTGCAGAGGCCTGGGCTGTGCTATTTTATTCTGAGTATGTGAGGTTTGGGGATTTTGCTTAGATTCCTGCCTGTTAATGGTGGGAAGTAGAATGTGTTGGAGCTCTATGACCTCCTCTTAACCCCTGATGTTTGTTACGTAGGGTTAAAGAACGTCAGACTGAAAACGATCTTAGATGCCAGGTATAGGCAATACCTTTCTCAGAAAACAGACTCAGAAATGCCTAACAAGTTGCTCAATATGATGAAGATAGTGCCTCTCTGAACCAGGATTATTGATTTAGATGCTTGAAAGGTCAGTGAGCAGCAAGAAAAATTATCCACAAAGGATTTTCCATTTTTTCTCCATAATTTCTCACCTATGGTTCAGTATAGCAAAATTTTCCCCAGAAGGATGATTTCCATAGTTGGTAGCAATAACTTTTACCATACAGTGTGATTCTGCTTGCAATGTTTCAGTGCTGTTCACTTACACAAAGTGAGGGAAGAATTGGCTTCAGCTTTGCTCTGGAACTATGGTGGCAGTGTTGATTATTGCATGAAATTGCAAGGTGGAGCTAGCTCTCTTGAACATGAGGGCAGGAGTTTTTGTCCATGTTGCTGATTTTTGAAAGATCAGTTTCTATAACAGTGCCTAGCGTATTAGTACTCAGTAAATATGCTCTGAATAATGATTTGCAAATAAGGATTTGCAGTATGAAGTTTTCTTACAGGCAAAATCTGGTTTTTATTAAGTCTGAAATACTGCTTATTTTTATGCTTCTTCCTTAAAAAAAGTATGTTAGAGACATTTTCTTGTGGATGCTGAAAAAATGTTCATCATAGTGGTTCAGAGAACAGGCCCAGAGATTGACTGCTGGGTTAATCTTTGCTTCATGCTCCCTAGCTCTATGGTTTTTCCTTAAATTTGCACCTCTGTTTCCTATTCTATAAAACTGGGGACAACAATACTAGTGTCCTAGTAGTACCTCCTCTCTCACCAAATTTTTGAAATACGTTGATATTCAAAGCATTTAGATCAGTGACTGTTCCATACAAGGCACTAAATGTTAGCTATTAATATTATTTTAATCTTATATTATCCCTAATATATATTATATTTTCCCTAATAGAATGCTTAGCTATAATGATTGTTGAGTGACTAATGATGTCTATATATTAGAAAAAATTTTATACTATTTACTTCATAAGGTCCTTTTGAAGATACAGGAAAAGAGTTTATTGATTACAAATATCACTACTTGACTAGCCTAGTCAAGAATGCCTTTGAGAGAGAGAGCGGACTGAGTAATCATAAAAATAAATAAACCTTTTCCATTGACCTCTCTCAAGAGCTGGAGAGCAAATATATTTATATGGGAAGAAGGCAATGCCTTTCACTTCTAATCATGGCTCATGTCCACCTTGGCAAGTTCAGGGCCTTGATGAGCTTTTATTGTTGGGAATCCAAAGAAAACACAACCGAGAGTGAGGTAGGTGGAGGAGTGGCATGTCAAGATGCGTGTTTGCACCATTTCCCCTTATACCTGTGTCTATGCACAAAGTACGTCACAAAGGTAAGTGACTCCATCCTTAATCTACCATAACCTGGCTCTCTTTCTCCCATGCCAATAAATCCATCTTGGCTGAATTCACTGATATCTTTCTGAATAGTGAAGCCCAATACTTCCTTCTTAGCCCTCTGCTTGATTTTCCGAAGTGTTTCCTGCATTCTGTCCTTTGTGAAACCCATTATGTCCTCGGTGTCTCAGACACATGTCCCCACCACATCTTACCCTCTCACTGCTCTCCTTTCTTTCTCATTTCCTTGTGGGGGCTCCTCTTTCTTTGCTTCCCTGATAGGTATTTCTGGTTCCCATGGTTCTGTATTTAGTCTGCTCCTCTTCACCCATGTCTTGCAATGTCATGTATGAATTAGCATACTACGTTGAAAAAATGGCCTCCAGTGAGATCAGGTCCTAATCCCTGGAACCTGTAGATGCTACCTTATTTGAAAAAAAGAGTCTTTGTAATTAAGTTAATGGTTTTGAAATAGGGAGATTATTCTGGATTATCCTGGGTTATCCAGGTAGGCCCTAAATGCCATCATTAAAGTGTCTTTAGAAGAGGGAGGACAAGGGAGGTTGGATGTAGACAGAAGAGGAGAAGGCAATGTATCCACAGAGGCAGAAATCGGAATAACACTGTACACACAATTCAGGAAATGCCATCAGCTACTGGTGACTGGATGAGGCAAGACATGGGTTCTCCCCTACCATTTCCAGAGGGAGTGTAGCCCTGTCAACACAAGGATTTTGGCCCAGTAGTACTGATTTTGGACTTCTGGCCTCCAGAACTGGGAGAAAATAAATTTCTGTTGTTTTCAACCCAAATTTATGGTAATTTGTTATAGCAGCCACAAGAAACAAACACAACTAGAAAAATCTAAGATCTATTTTTTTAATCACTGTCTTTTTTTTCTGAGGGCCAGATCTACAAAACCAAATACGTGTTGTATATTTCCACCAGATTTCCCATTTAACGTTAGAGCTAGCCGTTACTGAGCATGTGCAATGTGCCAGGCACTGTTCTAAAGCCCTTTGGATACAGAATCTCATTTAATACTCACTGCAACTCTATAAGGTAGATACTTTATTATCCTTGCTTTAGAATGAGGGAACTGAGACACAGAGAATTTGAGTAGCTTGCCCAGGATTGTAAAGACAGTAAATGCTAGAGCTGAGATTTGGGGTTGGGTGTGATCTGGCTTCATAGCCAAGGGCTAACGACAATGCTCTGATGCCTTGAATTGCCTGATGTCTCAGGCTGCTCAGAGCCTGGGCCATGCCCAGGCAGCATTGTCCAGGACTTCTGAGGATAGATCACTTTAGCTGAATTCACAAATGCATTACAGAGTCACTACTACCTGTGGGGTGCTCAGTGCCAGGCCCTTGTAGCCATTACCAGGGGCAACTTGCTGGTCTTGCTCAAATATCACACTATCAAAATCTGAGGCTAGAATACTTCCCAAATCTCATGCACTTTCAGAGTTAGAGCCTACGTCAGGAGGAAAACCTAAGCCAGACAGGAATTCTTGTTGCTTCCTAAAAGCCTTATGTTTATTGACAAACTCTGTTCACAGAGTACTGTGGCTGTCACGTTGCCATGGCCACTTTCACTGTGTTGCTACAGGGCTCTGGTAGCAAAGTAAGAAAGCTGAAACTGAGATAATATTTTTTAGCATTTATGAAATTTGATCTTACTCACTGTGTTTGGTACATCTAGAGTTGCTGGGCCTCTGGCTGTCCAATATTCCCCTACTGGTTCCTCCTTATTATAGCTATCACTTAAAATGTGGACAATAATAATAAAAGCTATAGTACCTTAGTTGTCTACTAGGTACCACATAGCATACATATACTATCCATTTAATATTTTCCATAGTTCTGCAAAGAAAGTATTATTATTGGCATTTTATAGATGAGAATATGGAGGCTTAGAAAAGCTAGTTAATTTATCCAAGCTCACATAGCTAGTTACTGCCAGGATAGAGTTTGGATTCAAAGAATCAGGCAATTAAAATTATTGAACCAGATAAGAAGATTTCTTGACACCGGCAAACTTGCTTCTTCAGGTCACATTGGGCAGAGCTGAGGGAGGTGTCAGGAGAGAACGAGGTTCTTCACAGTTCAGGAGGAGACCATCTCTGGTTCTTTCTCCATTCTCCAAATAGCCAGATATAGTGATTTCTGCCTCTGAGATTGCCTCATGCTTGGGCATGATGGATTTAAGTAATAATGCTGATATTATTTTTATTATGTATGTATGTTTTTATAGTATAAAGTGTTTCTGCCTAAAAGAGATCTTTCCATAAGTACAGAGGGCAAGAACTCACCTTTATCCTGAGAATTCTGTGGGGCTAACTCCTCTGCACAGAGGTTGGTTTCCTATGAAGCTAAAGAAGTTTAAATCTTCAGGGACTACACTCGCTTGGGTATATGCTTTTGTAAGATTTGAAAAAGTAAAATGTTTTAGCCACAATCAGTACTGAAGTAGTATCTCTCCATATCAAATTCATCTCCATGCCCCCTCAAGTTGGGTAGCCTCAGACTGTCTGTGGACATTTTGAATATTTGGCTAATGGGAAATCGAATCGGGGATCCCTTTAATTGGGTTTAGTGGGATGTTTTTATGTGGTTTTCAGTCACTTCCAGTTATAGTAATAGTTATTGCTACCTGTTCTTGAGAAGGAATACTTTCAGAAATCCTCCGCTTACTCATTTGGGGTCACAGAATGAAGACTCAGGGTCAGTGGTTGTAATGCTATATGAAGATGTTCTACAGTGCCAGAAGTATGTGGGTAGTAGAGGAGAAAATAAGGTTTGAAATGTTGAGAGCCAGAAGCTCATTTGCGGAAAATTCTTCAAATCATCAAAATGAAAAATTTTAAGCAAAGGTTTTGATTCTCATCAATGCCTTATTAACGCAGAAATTCTCTCTCATCAGGAAACATGTGAGGGTGCAATTAAAGAGTATGCAGCCCCCCAAAACCAAAACAAGGTAGGAAAAAATATACGGTGTATCAGGAAGAGCTAATTAATAAATAAATAATTTTTCTGGATTTTGCGATGTTTGTCATATTTGTCAGCTTTTTAAATGTATACTTTGTGGTGATTTCTTTTTTATTCTAACTAAATATTCACACTGGTATCTATTATTTATTATTTGCATTCCATTAAAAAGGGCCCCCACAATTGTATAAGCATCAGATCCCACAAATCCTGTACCTGCCTCTGCCACTACAGAGTCTACGAATGCACTAATTTGACCCTTCAGTGAATGGTTGATGGTAGGAGGGAGGTAGAAGAAAAGAATCCAGACCTGTGGGCTGCCAGGAGTGGTTTTGGAACTGAACCAGGACATGGGCTTTCTAGCTCTGGTGTAAGCTGGTCAGGTCTCACATGCTGCCTGGGCCCCATGCCTGACTTATGTTATCTTTTTTTTTTTTTTCCCCCAGCAAGGCCAGTCTAATGAAAAGGCAGCTGTCATCACTGCAAAGGAGTAAAGCCTCCCCCAACCGGCTACCACATCTCTTCTCCACCTCCTGTGGTGACCTAAAATATTAGAATTAGAGGCACATTCCTTTGGGATTGGCGTTTCAGCCTTCAAGAATGAAATTATTAAAAGCAAATGTTCTTGCAGGCAATTTCATTGTAAATCAGTATTAAGTATCCCTCAGTCCTGAGGTTTAGGAGTTGTTGATGAGGATGATGAGGGTGACATACCAACTCTGGAATATTTACTATGCATCAGAAAATGTGCCACACAGTGTAATATGCACCCTCTCCGTCAATCCTGCAAGGGGAGGAAACTAAAGCAACTTCAAGGCCTCACATCATGCAGCTCTAAGTGGCAGAACGAGCAATTAGAGCACAAAAAGAGTTAAATGACAAATTAAAAGGCAAGGGCTTTAAAAATTTCAGGCATTTCACAATTATGCCTTGGGCTAGCCCTGCCCTTTACTGTTTTCCCCAACTCTAGTAAAATGCTGATTACTACTTCTCCTAATCACAAGGAGCAGGGCAGAATACATTCCACATTATGTAGGGTGTAAAAAATTAACCCCAGGGCAATGAAAGCATATTTCCCCCAGAGTAAGGAACAAAATTGGGATTAAAAGTGAAATGATACCTGGATTTCAACAAAATTCAATTACCAAGGGGGAAAAGATTTGCAAGACAACCGGAGCCAGACAGTTAAACATTAGCATTCAATGGTTTGAAGTGTTTAGGTTTTGCAATGGTGTGGTTTGGAAGCTTTCCAGCAGAAAAGCTATTTTCTTTTAAGAGGAGAGGTCTCTGCGATATTTTTTTTTGCTGAAATAATGTGATCCTTAATGACGTCTTATATGACCCAAACTTTAAATAGACCTTATTATTTTAGCTGACCTCATTCCTACCAGGTTTTTACAGGTCAGCAATGAACTACCAACAGCTTCCTGATAATTAATTCTACTTACCCGAAAAACTGTTAGCCTGTTAGTCTTATCTATGCTAAGAGGAAGCTTTCCTATGTACCAGACTTCCTCAGTGAATCATAAAAAGCAAACAATTTCTGCAGAAAGGTCCAACATTGTGAGGTTTGAGAATGAAGAAACAGATTGAAGATTACAATGCTGCCCCTGTCTTCAGCTCCTTACTTGCTGAAATTCTGCGGTTCAATGGCTTTACGGTACAGTTAGCAGCACAACTAGTCAGCTCAGGTGTGGCTGTCTGCATGGCGCTATCAAAATGTGTGGACATTCAGCATATGCAGTTAGTTACCTGGGTGGTCTGGCTTGGGAAGCAATAGGGAAGGCATCTCTAGCAGCAACTGGAATAGTTCCTTCTGAAATTTAATTTTATACCATTAGAAACTCATTCTGTTGACTCTGAAAATCTTTAAGAGTCTACTAGTAAAATACAGCCGCGGTCTTTCTTTGGTAGTCACCTACCCCAAAGCAGAGCTGGTGTCTGAGCGGAGAGGCATGTTGTTAGAACTGCTGCTATTAGGACCCCAGGAGGAAGACAGGGAGAAACAGCAAACTTGCTTTCTTCAAATGGTGGAGGAAGTAGGGAGCTGATGCTGGCCCCATCTAGCAATTTGTAGATGGGTTGTTTGAACATATGGGTCTTAACATGTTCATAGATTGTGGGTGTGTGTTAGTGTGTGTGTAAAATGAAAAGGCTTATTATTAGATGTAGGCTATCGTCAGCATAGTATAAAGTTCCTCAGGTAAGGGCATGCTTTATAATTAAAGGATTTCTGCATCTGCTAATTGCCCATGACATGTACCCTTTCTTTCCAAGGCAAGTTTCTGATTTTCAGGGATGATTTATTATTGATCTATTTTCTCATCAGGTTAGAAACTTACCCCAAACAGCAGTTTAAATCCAATGTGCTCAAGTACATATAAATAGACTCATTAAGATGATCTTTTCTAAGAGAGATCATTGTATCCTATACTGGGCAAAACAAAACATAAATATGACATTTAGCCCAGTGCACAGTGCATTTGTATTACTCACTGTGGCAATGACATAAATTTTTGAACATGTTGTATGTGGTGACTTTATACATCAAGCTGAGCACAGACCAGATTGCACTGTGAAGTTCAGCAAAGCTAGAATTGGAACCTCAAAAGACCAAGGAACATTCTTTGGAAGGAATGAAGCCTGAGGAGATAGAGGATTTAATATTTCCTCCCTTGCATACAACTGTTTTAGAAATACCCTAGACTTGTTTACGAACTCTGTCAGTGACCCAGAGAAGTAATGCTCAGTGGAGAGGTGAGAGAATGACTTACTGATAACCATCAGGTTATGTTCCAAGTTTTTTAATATGTACCCTTCAGAAAAAAATGGCTGGTCATGTGTCATTTTCCTATATTACTGGTTCAACCTTATTATATTTTTACAATGGTTAAGTTATTGTAAATATTTTTTTAAAGAATAAGCGGGGCATAAATATAAGAATGTAATACTTAAAATGAAATTAAATGCATCACAGAACTCTGTCTCCTCCCTTTTAACATCTTTTCTTAAGTGCTCTCTTCCATGACTATGTACCTGAAGTCATCTTTATGTTCATGAATGCTCTCTTCTTTCTGCTTCTATCATCACCACTGTAGTCCAGGCCATGCCTTTTTGATCACTATGCAGAGTAACAAATTCACTTTACAACACAATCCAGTACCTGCATATGCATGTCTATATGCATAAAAACCTGAAAGGAAATGTTATGAAATTATGCAATGGCCTCTGATGCTTTCTATTGGATGTCAGTCTACGTCACTGATTTTGCTGATCAAGACTACTAAAATGACCATATCACCCAGTTGGGCTGTGACCCACAGTTTGGAAAATAGTGGTCTAAGCCAGCATCATCATTTGCCGATATATCTACAACAGCCTATTAATTGGTCTCCCTTCGACTTTTCCCTCTTCAAGTTCCTATTCCATATAGCAGCAAGAAGGATCTCAAAAGATAAATCCAATCATTTGAGTCACTTCCCGGCTCAAAGCCTTCAACAGCTTCTTGCACTTACATTTAAATCTAAACACCTCCAAGCCCCTCACTTTGTCCTACATGATCTGACCTTTGACTTTCTGCGCAGCCTTATCTCGTGCCATCTCTCCCTTCCTCTGTGTGCTCTGGCTCCACAGAACTTGTTTCAGATCCTCCAGGACACCGGCTTCTTGCCTGCTTGGGTACAAGTTGCTTCCTCTGCCAGGAACATTCTTTCTCCAGGTTCTCATGACTGGGTGCTGCTGATCCTTTAGTCCTTGTCTTATTTTCTCTGCAAAAAGGACTTTCTTGACCACCGTAGTTACAGCAGATCATCCTTGTTATTTTTTATTTCAGCCCATTGTTTGAACACTTACCGCTCTTAGAAAGATGAAGAAAACAATATGACAGCTAGAAAACTTTGACCAAATAACAGGCAGAATGCAGATGGGAAGAGGACTCCCAGCAGGAAATAGTGCAGTCTTTTGGGGCTAGATATGTTTGCCTCAAGATTAAGAACTTAAACTTTGGAAATGTGACCTTATGTGACATAGCATGCCTGTAATTACTGCAGTTTCATTTTTGTTTAGTATTGAATCACATCCATTTTGAAAATTCTACATGTCTCTACTTTGCTAAGAAAGATGAAGGAAAGGATGAGTTTGGTTGCATGTAGGCCAAAAACTTAAAGAGAGACTCCCAGGTTCCAGAATTAGTGGCAACTGGTAACTAAAGTGACCGAACCCTACAGAAAGGCAGAGGTCAGGGGAAAGCGTCAGAGGCTGCTGCTCAGGCCATCTCCCACCATCTGGGGGTTCTCTTTAACGTCTCAAGATTCTTGAGTCAGAACTTAGAGGGTTTTATGTGGTGTTTTAGTAAAGAAGATATTTCCATCCTTGACCCATCTTTTCTCTAGCTTTGGAGGTCCTTCCTGCTGTGGAGACCATGGATAATTTGCTGGTTTGTACATGAGCAGTACTGTTGAAGGGGCCTTGTACGCTTCTATGTCCTGGGGATTGTAAGTCCCTCTTTCTGCCCCAGTAGTTCCAGAGGTACAAACCGAAATTTACACATGGTATCACCCTTCACGAGCAGCCAACTGGAGGATAGAGATGCACAATATACCTGTTCTCGAGTTCAGGTGTAACTTAGAATCAGCCAATTTTGCCTCTGCCTCAAAGTGGATGCCCTGAGAGAGGACTCCCACAGCCTGAGACTCAGAACATCATTTGAATTCCCAGGGGCCTGATGCTTGGGAGGAGAGACACCTGGCTTTTGACCCCTGCCTGTGCCTTTGCTGGCCTCCATGCTTCAGCCCTAGGTTTGACTCTAGCTCCTGCAGAAGAGTTAGCTGGCATCAAGTGCCTACAAAGTGCCAGGCATGCTCTAGGGCTTATTTATATATTTACATTCATTTACTACTGCCCACTCCGCTCTCCCAGGCTGGCCCTCTCTCACAATCTTGCATTTATCCCTTCTCAGCCCAGTGCTAGGGAAGTATTTGCTCAAAGCTATGACATGAATTGACCCGTACTGTGAGTGTTGCTCCCAAAGGTGCCCATCTTCCTGATTTCCTATAATTCTTCAACAAAGATTAGTGTTAACTATTTTACTTTTTTTTCCTCCCTGAGTCTCAACCTTGAAGAGTTTACTATGGCCACTTGAAATTCAGTATGGGCTGCTTTTAAAGGGACTAATTGTTACAAGCTCTCTCTCATAGGAAGAATTAATTCCAAGAATGAGGAAAAAATATCCATCCCCAGGGTTCCTGCAACCAACCTTCAACCTCATGATTTAATCATTTCATTTTAGAATAATGCACTCAGCTGTTTCCATGTCAGCCACTGACTTTTCCCAAGCAATGAATAATATGAAAGATGTGGCATTAACTAAGGCGGCCTTGCCATAGGTTGAAGGGACATGGACAGCTGATCTCTAGCGCCTCTGGTCCATTGGAGCAAACCCAGTTTCTTCCTAGGGCCAAGTTGCTTTGAATTGCAATTTATTATAAACAAAATGATCTGGCTATTTTGGGGATTGGATGTGAACTATTACCTAAATCCTGACGGATCATGGTTTGTGAGGTTCTGCAACAGCAACCTTTTTTTCTTTCTTTGTCTCTCTTTTTTGAAAGGAATATCTTATTCTGAAACAACATAACAGTTAAGAAATATAGGAAACTATAAGGAGTTCAACAGCATTTATGGAATTGTGAGGATGATCTACTGATAATAAGAGCAGTAACACAAAAACATACTTCGACTGGCAAGAAACAGCAGGTCACTGCCTGCAGGGAATGACCAACTCAGAAATTTGACTGTTTCATGTGTTTGGGTAACGTAATCTAACCCAGATGCTGGACTGACTTATTCGTTAATGATATTGTATTTGATATCTTCTACTTAATTGTAATTGAAGTTTAATTTCCTAGTGCAATTAAATATATTAAGATATATTATAGGCATTTGTTAGTCAAAAATGATTTTTAAATCCTCCACAAAGTGGCATCAACACCAAATGAAAGCAAAGTGGACTGGGACCACAGATGAAAGGAACTGTACGGTTAATGAGAAGTCACAGCAAGAGACAAAACTGGAGACACCTGTGTTTGAGAAGACCACAGTGTTCTTCAGTGAGACACCACGTTTGTCCACAGGCTTGGGGAGCATAACTTACATTTCAGTTTTATAAAACCAATACTTACTGTCAGTGTTTTCAACTACGTATGCAAAAGCCTTTAATTTTAAGTGGAAGAGTATGGTGCTATCTCTGTGGGTTTGTGAATGTTGATGAATCCCCTATAGTTCATTTCTGCTATAACTTAACAATGGCCAATAGATGATATGAAATGTCATTGTCAGGGAGACTTTTGTTGGAACGAACTGAATAAAGAAGCAGAATTCCACACGATGGGTGGATGAACACCATGCATCTTAAATTTCTGACAACCTAAAGAGATTTAAAGTGGATTGCCCATTTGTCCTCATAAGCATACTTGTTTTCAACCACCTACTTTGATTTTTCATTTGGGGTATATAGTCACTATATTTCAATGTCCTAAGACTGTATTATGAGCAAAAGTCTTAACTGAAATGTGTACATATATGCTTATTATTGCAGAATTTGAGTAAGTAGTAACATAACATCCTGATAAAAGGAAATGGTATGTTTTTTATTTTACATCTCATGTATGACAGCACAATTTGAAATCTAAAATTGATTAGTCTTCATAGGTCACTTGATTAAAAAACAGAATAGTGGCGGAAGCTTCTGAAGTATTCCCAGAGGCATTGAAAGATAAACAAAAGAGAGAAAAGTTAAATCAGCCATAAAATCACATTAATCATATGTAGCTGGGGCTTCAGAAATGAGTCATCAAATGATCATTAGAAATTTTGAGAATATTTACTAAAACTTTAAAGTTGACTATATTCCAACTGAAAATGTTATCCTTATAAGTAAAGGGAGAATGTTTATTGGAGACACACAGAACATATCTAGGCTATTTAATCTAGATTATTTGCTATGTGCTTTTTAAGTAACCATAGTTACCAGACCTAAAGGATTTACAAAAGGTGTTTATTGCAGCAGCTGATGGCACTAGATTGATTCAACAGCCGTTTAAATGTATTAATGAATAGGAAATGAGAAAGAGAGGATGTGCGAAATAATCTAGGGGGAAAATTGAGGAGAGATATAAGCATATGTGTGCACACATACTCTAACCTCCCAGTGTGGCTGTGTTGTCCAGCACCCCTCCCCTCACACACTGCAGCTCTCAGGTAGGGAGGAGTTGCGAGGGACGAAACACTCCGGCTACTCACGTTTTAGCGCAGCAGAAGGTGCAGTTTGTAAAGCCTCTGGGTAATTTGATCAATACAGACATTCAAAATCTATAATGCAAGTTCCAGAGTAAATGTTTTGATCAAATTGGTCTTTAATTAAATTTAGAAGACAACTAAAATTTCCATTTTAGTCTAGTAAAAACAAGAAGTTTAATCAGACATCTGGCTGTTAAATATTATGTAGATAAAACATCTAAATAATTAGTTTGTTTTCCAATATTTTAATTTGAATGTCTATCTTTAGACACAAAGTGGATTAAGAATTAGTCATGATAACTCAATTTCTTTGATTTATGAAGAAAGTGTGACTCAAAATAATGACCTATTCAATATGCCAAGGGTAATTATTTTTATGTCAGAAATACTTTTACATCATCTCTGCACTTGGTCTAGTGGTCTAATACATAAAATAAAATACATTGCAATGCACTACATAAATATAATTAAGATATACTATTGGAGATAAAACTTAAAGTGAAATATAATTATTATTCTTAATGATATCTTTTAATGATTATGGATTTTATTTTTAAAATAGTGAATTAAAAATATGTACACTATTCTGCACTACTCTGAGCATGGAACGGACTCAATTTCCAGTTGCTTCCAGCTCTCAGGAGTATACAAGGTGCCTGTCTCATGTCTGAGAACTTTGACCTCCTAAACAAGCCTTGTGACCCACAGAACACAGATAATGTTCCAAGACTTGCCAGGAGTAGAAGACTGGAAGACATTATAGAGGTCATAAGTAAGCGTTTGCAAGAACCATTTCTTTTTAAACACACACACAGCAAAACCACTCATCCCTACTCAGTGTGATGGTGTTGAACTACTCCTCACAAAGATCTCACAATAAGTAGATGGAATGAGATGTGGTTGCCAAATTAATGCCAGTGAATAATAATAAAAAAAAATTCTTTGGAATTTTAATGGAAATCAGGGAGAAACTACTGGGCAAAGAACCTCAGGTACTATGCTTCTTTTTCCCTTTCTAATTTTTTAACAGGACTTTATGCTAAGAAAAATTAAGAATGTCGCTTTTATGCGAATCAATTCCTCATTTCCATAAGTAATTACAAATTTCAAAACCTGGAGGACAGTTCTTCTATTACCATTTAGAAATATCTTTCTTATCTAAACTGTGGTACTCAGCCTTCTTAATCATGTGTAAATCCAAACTCTCTTTTAATCCCTAGTACCCCTTCAGGAATTGTGGTTTATTAGAGACTGATTTCTTCTAGTCAGTAGCTACCATGGTTCAAATATCAAGAACTTTAACAGCTCTTTTTCTCCTCTACATCTTCTCAACTAGTGCCTAATTTGCTAGTATCTTGAAGCCTTTCCTTTGTTATAAAGTTAAAGTTGAATTTCTTTTATCCCATATTGCTAGAATAAATTTTGGCATCTTAGTGTGACGTCCTGAAGAGAGTCTGCAGCAAGTTTCCCTACTCACACGTAAGAATCGCAGAATTTTTAAGATGATCAGATTTCTCTCTTCCCAGAGTCTGGTTTGTACAGTTTTTTATTTTTATTTTTTTTAAAAAAGCCCTTAAAAAATGTTCATTGCCTGAGTAGCTTCAAGAAGAACTTGTTTAAGCATTATTTATTGTGTTCAGTTCAGCTTTTCAAATTTTCTAAGACGATGTTTTGGTTGCTCACCCTGTTCCACAATAATTCCTCCCAAACATCAAGATAACATTAATTTCCTATTTAATTTGGTATTTCTTTGTTTGGCAGCAGATAATTTTGAGGTAAAGGAAGGAAATTAATAGGAAAAGAGTAAAAACAAAGTGATGGTAGAAATAACATTTAGAAAAAAAGTTCTTCCAAACAAGAAGATATATGCATCACTGAATCAATGAACAGTTTATCTATACATATGAGTAAAGATACATTCTGCAGCTGCCACAAATTCATGTGGCAGTTATACAGTTTCTGAACTTAGCATATAAAAATGGTGCTAACTAAATGGGTATCTACCCTTTTTAAATCTCTTTGAAATATCAAAAGCTCATACAAAAAATTAACTATCTGTGGCTAACAAATATATCACTATAGGTACAAGGTAAGAATTGGTTCAAAATAAATAAAGATAAGCTGGACATATCCATAGAAGATGGCTTCGTTTTTTTTTACAAGGTACCCAAACATTTTGGCCAAATTCCTTTTAGAAAAGAGGAATAATTTATTATATCCTCCGCCTTGGACCATTCACAAAGCTTTACAATTCCACAAGTAAACAAGTAAACATCAACACTTTCTCCAGAGTAGTTAATATCTTCCAGCACAAATTCACAGAAGGAAAATATTGTAATACAAATATTACAGTTTATTTATTCATATTTGATGGTTTTGGAAAATATACGTGCATTTCTAGTTTACATTTTGTCAAATGAACTTTTGAATATTTTGTTTGTTTGGAGTAAGGAAAACAGTCTGGTTCATGAGACTTGCAACATTGATTGAAACGGCAAGCATTTCACCCAGATGTCAAAACAGGAAGAACTTCTGGCATAATCAGAACTGATGATAGCATAAGAAAATACTGGCTGATCTTTCTGATGAACAATTCTATTAAAGGACAATCTATTTAGTTTAAGAGCAATGATGTAAGTCTTTCCAATAAAATTTGTTTCTTACATATTGAATTTCCCAAACTTATTAATCTGTGACTGTGAATGGAGTTATTTTTATGTGGTCATACACTTCAAATAAATACTTAAAAATAACACCTTAGGAAATTACTCTTGCAAGATGCTCAACAGTAGAGTAGTGGTGCTTTATAAGATGTCCACAGGTGAGAATTAGCCTGCACAAAAGACCCTCTGTGTAGCTAGAGGATCCCTTAAAACTTAGCTATTTGTTATGGATCATTTCAATCCACTCACATAGATGTAAGATTAAACAGTATGGTCAGGAGAAAAGGGTGCTGCCCCAAAATAAGGGCAACTGAATCTAACTTTAACTTTTCCATAACTAGCTGTATAAACATGGGGAAAATCGCTTAGCCGTTCTTCATCTCTAAAATTAGAACTTCATATTGATCAGAATAGTTGTGATGATAAAATGAGATCGTATAGAATAAAAAGGGTTGAAAAGTTTAAAACTATAAAAGCTAATCTGTCGATGACTAATAACATACAAGTAATAAGCTGGATGATTATTCCCACACTAACCTAGAAGTTGTATGACTTAGGATACTGCTGGTGTTCCATAGGTCCTGAATAAACATTTTTTGTTTCCCTGAAGACACACAGGAAAAAGCATTTCACAAGCACCATTTCCCTGCAAAAACAGGTAATTTAGTTTCCCAAGTGAGTTTTAAATTTTACATGAAGCACTTTGATCAGTTGCTGCTCTACAAATACTAACTGGATAGCAGAGAGATCTCCAGTTTACTCTGCCAAGAGGACATCTGTATGTGCCTGCTTGGAAAAGGATGCCATCCCCCAGTGATTTCAGGATTTACTGGGATTTGCCCTACAAAGGCATCAACCGTATGGGGGCAGAGTGCAGAGCGGGGGTGGGAGAGGTGGGAGGTGGGCCGTGTCCTCAAATTCCTCAAATTTCTACTGTTCTACCCACACTGCATGGGGCTTTTGCAGGGTCATGTCACTTTTTGTGGAAAGGATCAAAGAGCAGAAGTGGTAGAAGGTGGAAAATCAATAGAGAGGGGAAAGGGCTGGTGTGGAAAGACCAAGAGCGGGAGATGAATACAGGGGAGATTAGCTAGAGTGCTGTGAGAGAGGGAAACAGCAGGTTTTACAGTTTTTGGGCTTTAGTATTTTCTTCTGCTTATGAGCTTTGAGGAATAAATTGATGTTTGTTGGCTTCCTATCTTCTGAAACCATTGTTGAGAAGGTAGGAAGCAGAGCAAAAAGGGAAAGGTGGCACCACTGCTCAGTGAACTTGGGGCAGTCTTCAAACTTCCCACTGTGTTTCAGCATGTGTGGTGTTTCTTGCAAACTCTCCATAAGGCTGCTAGCTTGCGGAGGTCATTCCTGGCTGTGGGAAGACGTGCCCATCAGCTCAGTCAGGTCATTGTGCATTCTGGCCTTCAGCAGCCGTTTCAAGATAAAACTCCTTGGTCCCCAAAGTTATGTCCAAACCTGAATACCCAGAACTTGGAAAGAAAGAAAGAAGAAGAATGCAGTTCCAGTTAAAATTCAATTCTAAGAGAAACATGAGAAGACAGGGAGCAGGCCAACTCACAGAGTGTAAGGGAATCGCTGAATGTAAGGGACCCACATGTGTGGGTCTAAACCAACATTCCGCTACTTCTCTAAATTATTTCTTGTGCCTAATCTTCCCTGTCTGGAAAATGGGAATGTAATAAGTAAAGCTCTGGTTTTTGGAGAAAGTTTGAAATAAATAATATATTAATAGATAAAATATTGAGCACACTGTCTGGCATATAATAATAAACTCATTAATGATAATTACTAGGGCCAAAACTGAATATCTTCTTATTGTGCTAAGTCCAGGTTGATTGTTACTGTAATTTTTAAATTAAGATCAACGAAGTGTAAATGCTTCTTTCTCAAAAATGTATGTAAAGCTTTCCTTTTCCAGAGATGGGCTCTTTTTGCTCATTCAGAAAGCAGTCCAGATTTAGACTGTCTGTATTTCAGTTTTGTGGTAGTCTTAACTTTATCAACTCATAGCATCGTTTTGCCAAAAATCTTTTTTTTTTCCTTTTAAATGGGGAAAAGTAAATTACTTACCAAATTGGTTCATACGCTAAAGCCTGAAAAAAATACAGCAACGCTGCATCTAAATTTAATCAAAGAGTAACTATGTTGAGAAATATCTTGGCTAGGAATGTGTTTGGAAAGTACAGAATTTCTCATTTGATAATTATTTTGTTTATTGAGAAAAAATAATACCTACAATTGCAAAATTTGCAAATTCACATAAAGATGACTGCTTTTTCCAGAATGTAAATATTATTTCAATTCGAAGGCAGTGAAAAGAGGAACAATGAACAGCATATGCTTTCATTCAGCAATATGTAATGATTGGCCATTATGTATCATGCACATATTAATCCAAAGATTAAATTGCCCACCAGGGCACTGCCAAATTTAAGATATGCCAGATGTCCTAGTGCAGGAAGCAGTAGGGTCTGGATTATGGTTGGGAAGTGGGGAATGCTTTGTTAAAAGTTTAAGGAAGTGTCACGACAGAGCTCTGGCAGCTTGGGAGAAGAGGGCATCTTGCCCCACTGCTGCTGGGATTCTTCTTTTCCCCAGCACAGGGTGTGGCACATCGCAGGCCCTCCATGTCCAGCTTCCTGCTCTGTTTCCGCCTCTCAGCTGTGGCCTCTGTTTTCAGGTGGGCAGAGAAGAGCAGCCTCTGCTTAGGGAAGGATACCGACATAGACAATTGGGCTGTGGTGGCTGTTGTCAGTGCTGTGCAAAGCATGGCTGGGTCCTTATGCCAGGATCACCCTGGCAGCTTTCTAAAAATGCAGATTCCTTTAGCCTCAAAGAACAAAATCCTGGGTATGCACAAGTGCTCATGCGCTCTGAGACTTCTTTGCTTTATTTTTTTTGAGGGAGGGTAAAAATAAATCATAAAATAATGGCAGTAGGGCTTAACCCTTGTTTTTTTAAGTGCAGTGTACCTTGCTTTTAAAAGGTGCAGATTTCACATCAGCCCTTGAAGGAAACATTTCTAACAGGCCTCTTGTTTCCTTTTTTTCCTTTAAATCTTTTTGTTATTTGTGCTTGTCTGGTCTTCCAATGAGAAGGTATTGGTAAGCTACAGACATACCATTCCTGGCAATAATGACTAAAATCATTGGGTTCAAGGCCTGACCCTGCAACTTATTAGTTGTGGAACTTGGGCTAGTCTCTTAACCTCTTGGGTTCCTCTGTTTCCAAATCCTTATGAAATGGAATAACTTCTTTAATTGAAGAGTAAATGAGGTATTATGCTAAAGAGCTAAACAGATTATGGCCTGGAAGTGCTTAATGAGTTCCTGGAATCCCCACAAACCTTATTCCATTGTACTACCAATCTTATTCTTTCTCAAACTTTCTCTAATTCTTCTATCTCTTGCCTTTGTGGGTAATGCTCTTCTCCTCTTCCCCCAACTGCTGAAGGAACGTCCATTCTTTCAAGATCCAGTCCAATGACACCTCTCTTCTGGCCTTCTCTCCCAGTCCCCGTCTTAGTTAGCCCATCACTCTCTCTGCTGGAACATGCTTCTCTCCTAACACATATGCAACTGAACCATAATTATGTACTTGCTTGTCATGCTCACTAGACTGTGTGAAACATAGTCATTCCTAAGTCCTCAGCACTCAGCTGTTGCCTGGCACACAATAGATGATCAAACTACATATACACACACAGTATACACATGCATATACATATATGTATACGATGCCCGGTTAAGATAGATTCCTGCAAGGATGCCCCGAAAGGGGTTTAAATGAGTGTGCTTTGAAGGAAGCGATGGGTTTTTGAGAACAGTGCAGAGTCCCTTTTTCCTTCCCCCGCCCCAGTACTTAGGCACAGCGCTGGGAATGCATGGCCTCGGCCACATGTACGTCGGGTTTCCCCATTTGGGGACGCAGCTCCGCAGGGCACCGGCAGGGGGCGGCGTTGTCATGCAGCTGGATGCTCCCCGGGTGACACCCCCGTAACCCCACCCCCTCACCCCTGAGCCGCGCAGCTTGAGTGACTAGGTCGGGGCTCCCCCAGTTCAGAGGAGACCGACCGTTTCTGCTTCCCGGCTAAGCGGCCTGCGTGGCGCAGGGCCTCGGGGAGGGAGTGTTCAGGTTCCCTGGAATTCTCCCTTCTGACCCCACTTCAGCCTTCCGCAGCCAGTACGTGAAGTTCGTGAAGCTGCTCTGAGTTAGTTTGGAGAGGCTGCCAGCGTCCGGAAGAGACGGCAAGAGAAAGCGGGGGGCTTTCTCGCAAAGACAGCGGTACTGGTGCGTGCGCCTGGGAATAAGCCTTAACTCTGCGGAAGCCACCAAAGCTGAAGGGGAGAAAGTCTTTTTACCCTTTCAACTTGTATTTCTACGTCTCGTGGAAACCAAATCATATCCCACTGACATTTCTATTCACTAGAAATGGACACCCCTCAGCAGGCTGCGAGAAACGCGCTTGGCCGCCTGCGCCGCTTTCTGAGAGCACACGCCTGAGCGCCCAGCCCTTCGCAGTTGCCCTCTTCTTCCCCTCGGCCGCGGCGCGCTCGCCCGGCGCGCGCACCCCGCGCCGCGCTCTGCCCGCCCCGTCCTCGGCGATTGGCCGCTCGCCCGCGTCTGCCCGGTGACGCGCTCTGGCCCCCGCCGCGCTCCCGGAGCCACTCGTGCGCAGGAGCCGGACGCACGCCCAGGCCCCGTGGCGCCGCCCCCGCGTCGCCTCCAGAGCGCCCCAGCTCCCCGGCGCTTCCCTAGGTTTCGAGAATCGAAACCCAGTTATCAGCAAGCCCTTCCCACTCACGGAGGCATATTGATTTGAGTGGACAAGTGGGCTCACTAGTCCACGTTTGGACCGGTTTATTAACGGAGTGAACGGTCTGGCCGTACACCGACACACTGTTTAAAAGGGAGGCCGTGAGGGACCTTTGGAGCCCCAACGTTACGGCTCTACTGACGGGCTGTATCCGCCAGAATTTTGTTTGGGAAGTTTCTGCAGTTGCGTGATTTTAGTCGTGATCCGGTTTTGAGGACCACTTATGACTCTTGGGGCATTTTAAGTGCTTCCTTGGAGAAAAAGAAAAGAGGCGTGGGGGGCGTACATAAATTAAATATATGTAGAAATACACGCGCATAAATACGCACGCACATATCCGCACATACATACAGCCCAGGACCTCCCACCCCCGGAGCTGTCACCGCGCAGCGCCAGCGCTGGCCGCCCGGTCCGCCCGGCGCCCGGCGGCAGGGATCGGGGGAAAAGGGGCGGCGCCCTATGCAGATGAGGAGGGTGTGGCGAGCGCGCCGCGCCGGGCCCCGGAAGCGCGGAGAACCCCGGTATAAAAAAAGTACTGAAGACATTTCCCCCGCACAACTGCTAAAGCTCCAGAGACGGGAGCGTGTGTGGCTGCAGCAGTGGCGGCAGCAGCAGCCGCCACCTCCGGGACTACCACAGCTGGGGCGGCAGCGTCGCGGGCGGGGGCGAGGGGCGAAGGGCGGGAGCGGTGCGTGCAGGCGGCGGGGGTCTGGGAAAGACCGAGTCGCTAGCCGCTGCCGGAGCGCACTCGCGGCTTCTGGAAGTGTTGCCGCCTCGCGGTCTCTCGCTCGCTGCGTTCCTGGAAGGGGCGGCCGTCTCCAGGTGACACAGACGGGACTCTCGCTTGCGCTTTCCAGATGCATCAGAGATACTTTTGGTGCGGGGCTGCTCTGCGGGGCGCGGCGCGCGGCTGGGGACCGTGGGGGCCGGGGAGGGAGAGTCTCTGAGGAACCCCCAGGCCAGGGGGCGACCCGGAAAGGGGGGCGCGCTCTTCCTCCTCACGGGCCCCTGCCCTCCGCCGGCGCGCGTCCTCACCGCGCTCTTTCCCCCCCTCTCTTATCTTTTAGGACTGACCAGGGCCAAGTGGCGCTCGACGGGTACTACATGGCGGAGAGCGAAGGGTACTTTGCCATGGCCGAGGACGAGCTGGCCGGCGGCCCTTACATCCCCCTGGGCGGCGACTTTAGCGGCGGCGACTTCAGCGGCGGCGGCAGCTTCGGCGGGCACTGCTTGGAGTATTGCGAAAGCCCCACGGCGCACTGCAACGTGCTGAACTGGGAGCAAGTGCAGCGGCTGGACGGCATCCTGAGCGAGACCATTCCCATCCACGGACGCGGCAACTTCCCCACGCTCGAGCTGCAGCCGAGCCTGATCGTGAAGGTGGTGCGGCGGCGGCTGGCCGAGAAGCGCATCGGCGTCCGGGACGTGCGCCTCAATGGCTCTGCCGCCAGCCACGTCCTGCACCAGGACAGCGGCCTGGGCTACAAGGACCTGGACCTCATCTTCTGCGCCGACCTGCGCGGGGAAGAGGAGTTTCAGACTGTGAAGGACGTCGTGCTGGACTGCCTGTTGGACTTCTTACCCGAAGGGGTGAACAAAGAGAAGATCACACCACTGACGCTCAAGGTAAACCCACCGGAGACGGACCTGGGTCCTGACCGGCTGGGCCGAGGTGCGGTGGGAGAGGGCAGACGGGCTTCGGTTAAATGCCACGAGTCTGTGGCCATAACGGGCTTGGGCGCGCTTATTTCTTTTATTTTTTTTTTAAATTTTAAAAGAGTAAACTAAGGTGTGTGGACGATGTTGAGTGTTTCAGTTTACTTGATGCTGCAGCGCCACAACTCTTCTCCCGCTGCCTCCTCTGCCCTCCCTTCTCTTCCTTCTTCTTATGTTTTAACTCTTGGCTTTCCTTTCGGGAGTCTTGTCTAGAGTAGATTCTGATGCTTGGAAGAATGAAATGATGTAAATAATTTTTTGAGTCATTTTATGATCTAGTCTTCAGCAGCCTGAAACAGAACTGAGTCAATGGGTTTTTTATTGTACTGGAAAATGTGAATCGGTTTCATAGCTGCATTCAGCTGACTCCATGTGTTAAAGATCTGGTGGTTCTCCGTGCTGGTTCACGCGTTAAGGGTAGAGTGGTACTGCCCCCGCCTCCCACTTTGGTTCAAGACGAGTTTTACATAATTAGTTAAAATTGTCTGAGGAGGAAGCCTCCCAGAATATCATAATTTAGTCCATACTTGGTTGTAACTGCAGAATACCTTTGGGGAGACACACAAGATACTGATAACATTGATTGCCTCAGGGGGAGGAGAACTGGGTGGCTGGGGACAAGGGTGAGAGGCAGACTAACTTATCGCTGAATGCCCTTCTGTGTCTTTTGAATATTGTGTGGACACTGTGAATATTGTGCTATTAGACCATTTTCAAAAAAATAACATTTAAAAAGTCAGACATGACAACAGAACCTCTTAGTACTGTGCTATGTCTGCCAAAAGCCTCAAACTATTACCTCTACTGTCTCTCCCAGACAGTAAAACTACTCGTTAAATGTATTTTTTTCCTGTTTTCAGCAGACTGTTTAAGCCTGTAGGTAGTGTTTTGCTGTTGACAAAACAAAAGGGAAAGAGCAAAATAATTTTCAGCTGTGAAGAGGATGTATTTATTTATCTATTATTGTCTGGTTTTGCTCATCTTGTTTTATCTTTTGAATCGTAGGAAGCTTATGTGCAGAAAATGGTAAAAGTGTGCAATGACTCTGACCGATGGAGTCTTATATCCCTGTCAAACAACAGTGGCAAAAATGTGGAACTGAAATTTGTGGATTCCCTCCGGAGGCAGTTTGAATTCAGTGTAGATTCTTTTCAAATCAAATTAGACTCTCTTCTTCTCTTTTATGAATGTTCCGAGAACCCAATGACTGAAACATTTCACCCCACAATAATCGGTGAGAGCGTCTATGGCGATTTCCAGGAAGCCTTTGAACACCTTTGTAACAAGATCATTGCCACCAGGAACCCAGAGGAAATCAGAGGGGGAGGCCTGCTTAAGTACTGCAACCTCTTAGTGAGGGGCTTTAGGCCTGCCTCCGATGAAATCAAGACCCTTCAGAGGTATATGTGTTCCAGGTTTTTCATCGACTTCTCAGACATTGGAGAGCAGCAGAGAAAACTGGAGTCCTATTTGCAGAACCACTTTGTGGGATTGGAAGACCGCAAGTATGACTATCTCATGACCCTTCACGGAGTGGTGAATGAAAGTACGGTTTGCCTGATGGGACATGAAAGAAGACAGACTTTAAACCTTATCACCATGCTGGCTATCCGGGTGCTAGCTGACCAAAATGTCATCCCTAATGTGGCTAATGTCACTTGTTATTACCAGCCGGCCCCTTATGTAGCAGATGCCAACTTTAGCAATTACTACATTGCACAGGTTCAGCCAGTATTCACATGCCAGCAACAGACCTATTCTACGTGGCTACCCTGCAATTAAGAATCATTAAAAAATGTCCCATGGGGAAGCCATTTCAGACAAGATAGGAAAGAAAAAAAAAAAGACAAAAAATTAAAAAAAAGAGAGTGACCCAGCCCTGATTAGGGATGTGTTTTGTGCAATGATGATATGCTCCTGGTTTTAAGCGTGGCAAAGCTTGTGGATCTTTTAATAGGTATGGGAGCATGATGTCGAAAGGTTCCCCTCCCCTAGACCTCCTCTTATTCTCCTACTCAATTGGATTCTATACTGGAAAAGAAGAGACCTGTCATTAAAAGCAACCAGTTTCTCCTAAGATAAGGGAAAAAAATGCTTGATGACAATATGGGTTTGCAGTATCTGCTCCCATAGCTTTGCCATAGGAAAAAAAATGTGGAAGGTTTCTTTTAAGATGGAATTCATAAAAGGGAAAAATACAGAGGAAAAAAGATCTCATCCCGCTTTGTTTATCAGCTCAGAAGTTCAGATAGTAACAATACAGGAAGTATGGGAACTCGAACATTGAAATTGCTATCTGAAGCTTATAACAAGTGCTTTCTGTGGAATGATCCTGTTGTGCTGACAGAAACGGCTTGCCCCGAATGAACAGTAGTAGGTTGGTGCAGTTCTCACAACAAACAGCAGAACTTATGATGACACAATCCATTAATTCCAGCTGCACGCGTAGCTCGCATTTTTAAAATGTGAAAATGCAAGCAAATACAGCTGTAGCAAAGAAAGTATGCTCAAGGACCAAAGATTTAACAGATAAAAATACCCAAGTAGAAGAGATATAATAGAATAAAGAGTTACTATATTTGTTACACACCAATATACATCAAAGTGCCTGTTGCCTTCTGAAATTTTGAAGTGGCAAAATTATTTTATGGTTTAATGGTTATTTTATCAGGGACTGACTCAAGAAGAAAATAAAACAACACATAAGCTTGTGAATGGTGGAGAAAATGCCCTATTTTTTCTTGGCAAATACTTGTATAAAGTCAACATTGTTGGTGTGATATTATCATAGGTACATGTGTGTGTGTGTGTGTATTATGTGTATATGTATACATATGACAACGTATGTATACACACAGTACATTGACTATGATCTAGAATAATATATCAAATAGGAAATGTTTAAATACTGTGTGCTTTTATGTTTTCGACAGGATAACATGAGACGTGGGCATATTACAATGATGAATTAAAATCTACATCTAAAAATATTAAAACAACTGAAGGAGGGAAACAAGTAATATATTTTATAGGAAGAGCAGAAGTTCTACAGTTTTAGTGAGTTTTTTTTTTTTTTTTTTCCTTTTTTTGTGAGCCATAGAATTCTACAGATGGGAGAATATTTGTTTGGCAGAGCACTCCTTTTTACACTGAACTGCCATTTTGACAGTTTGAACCCATTTTTTTTTTTTTAAATAATTGCATGCCTCCATGATGTTTAATCTAGTGGATCATGGGTCAATGATAGGCTACTTAAATCCCTGACTGCTAAAAAAAATTTCTGGTGATCAGAACACTACTTATTAATATTTAAATGAATTTTTTAGTGAATGCATTCTGCATTTCTGGACCACTAGAATTTAGTAAATGTGAAATGACCCTTTTTAAAGAGTATTTGCACAATTGCTTAAAATTTATATATGAGATATATATTATATATAACATTTTATAAATTCATGTCGATATGAAACATCTTTGATCTGGTTGTCACACTGCATTTAAATATTTAGTACTGTACTTTAAGTTAAATCACTTTGCATTAAGTCAAATCCAACTTTATTTTCTCTTTTACAAGATACCAGTTACACTTTTGTGAAATGAGCTAGCATTGCTATTTTAGTTCAATGACAGCTAATCCTAAAACCACCCCTTCTCCCAGCCATTAGTTCCTCTAGACACTGGTCTCTGAAAATGCATTTGTTAAAAACAAAACTAACATATAAAAACCTTTACTTTGTGTTGTAAAACAACCACACAATCCCCACCAAACCTAGTGGATGACTGCTTGCTATTATAATTCCTCTAAAGGCCCAGTCAGAAGACTTTTGTTATCACTTAAAGAGGGAATAGGGAAGAAAATAATATCCTTCTATTAGCAGTGTAATTTGTTTGTTTGTTTATTTGGGGATCCCTCATATACTTTGTGCTAGGTTAATCCAGTTTAATCTGTCTGGACTATCTTTTGTGCATCTTTCTTTGAAGCCTTAATGGGAACCTGATGGGTTTGCTGTAGAAGTTTCCCTGTGAATTCTGTGAGAGCCGTGATGGTCCCTGCACTGCCACTCGGTTTTCAAGGGAACTCTTCCTACTCCCACCTTGGCTCAGTCTCCCTCATTCCATCCCTGGGTTTGAAAAATTAATTGCAAATTCCCAGGAAATATTACTTGGTTTGCAGATTAAGCCTGGCACTCACCTGTCAGAAACCAGGGCTCCCCCTGCTTAGCTGTTTGGAAGTTTTCTTAAACAAAACAGAAAACTCCTAAGGCTTGCCGGGGAACACGGGAGCAGCTGGTGATCTGTTTTTTTCTCACTCTAACTCTTGACAAATGAGTCGTCTACTATTTTAAAGAGTCTGGAGGTCTCTGGCTCTGCCATAGCAACAACCTGCTGTTAATTTATGACACATGTTTTTGTTTGGAGGAGCCTTATTTGAAAACACACTTTTCATTTATTTTCTCAAATATTTATATTCTTTTCTTGCTTACTTCAGGGTTGGTAGCTTAGTTGGAAGTGCCAGCACCTGGCACCTATTCATATAGAACAGGCTGTACTCGAGGCAACCTTCAGCATTTACTTTAAGACTTACCTAATTTATTTCTATTTTGTGTGTACTATAGTCTTGTGCGTATGTAGTTGAACACACAGTGAAATATATGTCTCTCTTTTTGGATGTGTGGCCTAAAAATTTGAATGTCTGGTGAGAGAGAGCCATGTGTATAGGTCAGAGAAAAGAACAGCTCTCAACTCCCAATTAGTGCCTGTGATTTGTTTGCTTTTGTGTTTATCCGGCCTAGTGTGCTGTTACTTTAAAACAGGAAGAAATTTTATCTTCTGGAGGCTCTTCTCACCTGTGCAGTCTGGCATGTCAGAGAACACTTAACCTGTGACACTGCCCTTATGAAAAGTTTACTTCATTTGCAGTAAATCCAGCTGCCTCAAGAACTCCTACACCAAGATGGACTTTTCCCTTCCAGAAATGGGATCAATTATCTGCTCACTTTGGTATTGGGTGGACTATTTTCCAAAAATGCAAGGATGGAAGAATATCTGTAATCCAAGCCAAGGAATGAAATGAAATGAAAAATGAATATACTATTTTTACCACCCTTTTCTGTTTGCTTATTGTTGGTTGCTTTACTGTGCATAAAGTTGTTTTCAGTGCAGTGCTTGTTAAATAAATATTGTGAACTATTTTGTAAATGAAATGTATTATGTTGAAAGCTGTCAGCAGTTCAAAAATAAGCTTTTTTGTTGTTGAAGGTGAAGTGTGTAGATGAAACCAAAAAGCCAAAAAAAAAAAAAAGTAATTTCATATATAGCACCTCTTGAATATAGTCTTTCTTTAAAATTTCATTTAGCATAGCCTTTTCAGTGCTAAGAAAGAATCTCTTTGTAGTATTTTGTTATAATAATGGCTTTTTAACAAAGTAAATGGTAAAGTGCAAAGTCAGAAGATGTCAAGTTAACTTGGGAGACTTGTTGCAAAGCCTTGCAGAATGGAGGAGGCTCTGCCCACTGGCTGTCTCTCCCTCCAACCTCTCTACAACCATTGCCTGCTCTGAGGCATCCTGTTGCAGCAAGCTGCACCTTGGGTCACTCTTGAAATATTTTGACTATAGACTGTGTCACAGGCAGTAAAGGAGTTGGTGGAAAATGTACTCTTAAAAACTGACATGTTTGGATCAGTGCTAGAGGGAACAGATTGTGAATTTTGTTTACAGCATCCAATATTTGGATTTTTTTTTTTTTTTTTTGTAAATAAAAAGAAGTTATTTTTTTCTATTGATTTGTGTTTGCTGTCTAGGGTGTCTGTACTGCCTAACGACCATGTCCTCTGAATCCCAACCCATGTCCATTAGAAAAGACAAGGCAGTATGTGGAGAAGACCAGCCTTCAGCAACTTTCTGATTAGAGCACAACAAATGAAAACATCCAGCTTTCAGCCAGCCATCTCTGACTGGCTCAATTAGCTCCAAAAGAATATAGCTAATAGATGCTCCAATTTTTTTGTTAGGTATTAACTTAGCAGTGTTAAGTAACCCAGAAGTCAGAGCTGTTTTCCAGTATCAGTAGAGACTCGTGGCTCTGGACTGCAGGGTTCTAGTAGCCCTGAGTGGTCTTGGTCTTCCTGAGTAGCCTCAAGGCTGTGATTCTGTCATCAGTGTTATACAGATTGTGTTTGAGGCTCTGTAGTGTTACGTAGAGTGTCTAAGCTGGAGTGAGGGGAATAAATAGCAGTAGCCAGGAAGTGGAAGGGGAAGTGTAGAGAGGAGGAAGAACAATCACACAGTCTTATATATTGTACTCTGCATGTGTATGTGTCTGTGAGGTGCAAGGAAGTCGCCCTTTTGGTTAGCATTTAATGTAACTTCACCTATTCAAATTGCTAGGGGCCATACATTTATTTATCGATTAAAATTTTTTCTTTGTGTAAGTTTGGAGACTTTCTCAGTATGAGTAGCATGAGAATTTTGTAAGCCTAGGCTCCCAGAGGACATACTTGGGGTTTTAAAAACTGTTTAAAAGTTGGATAGAATGCATGGTTGACACTGAGCCTATGACCGAGCCACTCCTGGCATTAAAAGCCAACTTCCCTCACATATACAAAACATTATAAAAATGCAAGGTGGTTTTTGGTTTGATAATCATATTTGTGTGTCATTCTGTTCTTCCTTCATTGCGACCTCTTTGTTCTACAACCAGTCCCTCATGTCTGTGATCATCACATAATTATTTCTAAACAAAGGTTGAAGAAGGATGGTATATATTAATCTCCTCTTAGATTTGGGTATACCCTGCCATTTATAACTGAATTACCAGGCTGCACCTAGTTCTTCTTTTCCTTAGGAAACTCATTCTCTAAACATTCAATTCCTTTAATAAGAAAAGAAAAGACAAAGTGTTAATACACAAAAAGCAAAAACAAAGGAAATTTAAAATCATAGTCTTTATAAAGTAGAATAAAGATTGTGAAAATCATCAATTTCAAAATTAAACTGTAATTTCCTCCATAGAACCAAGTTTGAGATTAATGGCATGAATACAGTATCCTTAAGTCCACATCCAGATAAAAGAGAGGAAGGTGACATGATTTTAAAAAGACAGTGGCTTTCACCTAGTAGGGCCCAGGTCTTGGTTTCTAATGCCATTCTCCAATGAAAGGAACCACTTCCTTGGAGAAGTGGCTGAATCTAGGGCTGGAGAAGGAAATACCAAGAGAAAATCCAAGAGAAACCTGGAGCATCTGCAGTTTCAGAATGCAAGGATGTGATGAGAAAAAAAAGATAAAAACCACAATGTTGGGCAGGGAGAAACATTTCAAAGGGTCACAGGAGCCAACTGAAAGAGCTTCAATGGCAACGCTGGAACAATCTGAGCAAAAAAATAAATAGTATTGGATTATAACCCGAAGTATAAAATATCCATACATCACAGTGATATAAATAAATGGGGGCGAAGACACAAATTTCCTGTGCAGAATTCCAAATAATCTGTGTAGATACTGCCCCCTCAAGGAGATGGAAGTTAACTCCCTTCCTCTTAACGTGTGGGCTGTGCAGAGTGACATCCTTCCAAAGAGTACTGAATGGAAAAGGGGAGAAAAAGAGTCATGTGCCATTGGAAAAACCTGACAAACGCTACCTTAGCAGGGTGATCAATGTCAACATCAGTAGTGATGAGTCATGATGATAGTAACCCTTGTTAGGATGTGATGAGAACGGCACTTCACCTCTGTGGGGAGGTCTTCCTGCCCAAAGCCCGTAATGCCCATCTAATCTTGAGAAAAGAATCAGAAAAACCTAAATTGAGGGGCATTTTATAACATACGCTAGACCAGTATTCCTTAAATAACCGAAACAAGGAAAGTTCAAACATTACTATTGCCAAGAGAAGTCTAAGAAGACATGTCAAATAAATGTGATGTGATGTTCTGGATGGGATCCTGCAACAGAAAATGGCTTTAGATAAAATCTAAGGAAATCTGAATAAAGTGTTATTGAAATAGTAACGTTTCAACATTGGTTCGTCCGTTGTGGCAAATGTACCATACTAAGGTAGGACGTCAACGATAGGAGAAACTGGGTGTGGGTATATAGGGACTCTGTATGATCTTCACAATTTTTCTCTAAATCTAAAACTATTCTCAAATAAAAAGTTTATTAAATGAAGACTGGGTGACCCCTGCTATTTCTAGGGAATGATTTCGTTTGTAAAAATAATGGTGAATTTTATTTTTTAATGTCTCTGTACTTAAAGTTTTAGGAGATCATATGAAGGAGTGAAAGTAAAATGATGTGGTTTACTTAAAAGTTCTAGAGAAGCTTTACCTACAAGTTTTAGAGAAAAGGAAGGGGTTGATGAGAGGGGTGTTCTACAGGCAATGTTTTCCTGTAGAATAGCAGGAGGAATTAATAGTATCTTAGAGTTCTAAGGAAGGAGAATACAAAAAAATGTAACTACAAACTGTTATGTAGATATTTATAAACACAGGGTGCTAAAGTGAGCCAGGGGCTAAACTTTCATAGCCCAAATATACCAAAAAAAAAAAAACACCCAAAACCTGAAAAATTGGGAATTCATTGCAAGGGAGAAAATGATGCAGTTTTTTTTTTTTTTAAATACTAAGGGAATCTAATTTAATGGAGTATTACAGTGAAGTATTATTTAATGTAAATAACCACATCCATAATTTATTGCTTACCTACGCTTATCTTTTCACATATCAGGCTTTGTTAAAGTGGAGGACACCTGTACTTAAATTTACTTTCCCAACTCAATTATTGGCATTGAAAATTGTTAAAAATGTAGTTTTAAAAAGTAGATACCCTTAGTAATTTTTAAAAGCAGTAATTCCAGCTCAGCAATTTATGAAGTTATGATAAGGCCTGTGCTTTCTTGCTTAGGGACTTGGAGCACCCTGAACTCCAGGAATTTATGAGTATGGAGCTAAGTTATTTCTAATCTCAATTATGGAAACTTACCTTCAGGATCTCCTTCAGAAACTATTGATTTTCCAGCACAGTGTGTACTTATCAGTAATGCCAAGATTTTGTGGCATCATCTGGCCGTGTCATTAGAAAACGGCTGAAACCCTATTCTTTTTTTTTTTTTTTTTAGCAAAATTCAACATAATAGACTTCACTAGCTACTGTGGATAATTCCATTCTGTGTATTAATCCAGAATTACAGACGTTCTCGAGTTTCTTCCTCTATATTTCTTCAAAGAAACTAAAAAAGATCGTGGCTTATATGTTCTTCATTTCAATAGGGAATAGTTAAACACTATCAAAATAGTTTAAAAGCATTTTGAGAAAATGAGAGAAACAAATTCAATCAGGTTCAAGGCCTGAAGGCTGAATTAGGGTTGCCAGATTTAGTAAATAAAACTACAATATGTCCTGTATTTAATCTAAATTTGGTTTCAGATAAACAGTGATTATTTAAAAGTATAAGTATCTCTCATGCAATATTGGAATGTACTTATAATAAAAACTTATCTGTATATCTGAAATTCAAATTTAACTGAGAGTCTTGTATTTTATGACCAAATCCTAAAATCTATTTAGGCTCACAAAATAAGGTTCAAAAAGTTTCCTGCAGTTTGAGCAAAGAACACTTTATTTTTGATTTTATTTTATTTTACTTGAGTAAAGAACACTATAATTTGTTATTACCTAACCTTTAGGTACCATTAAGTACTACATTGATAGAGTACCCATAGCAGCAAACCCTTTGAAACATGGTTCATTCATTAAATATTTGCTGAATGCCTTTTATGTGTTTATCCTTGTACTGGCCTCTAAAACGGATCCAAAAGAAGTGAAAGGCAAGTTTGTACCCTTTGACCAATTTGCCTTTTGCATAAGATAAGTTCTGAAGACCTAATGTACAGTTGGTGACTATAGTTATTATATTGTATACTTGAAATTTGCTAAGAGAATGGATCTTAAGTATTCTCACCATGCAGACATACAAAAAGGTAACTATGTGAGGTGGTGGATAGTTTCATTAGCCTGATTGTGGTAATCATTTCGCAATGCGTACATACCTCAAAATATCACAGTGCACACCTTGGATATATGCAATTTTTATTATACCTCAATAAAGCTAGGGAAGAAAAGGAGAAATGAAAAGCTTGGTCCATTGCCCTTTAGAAAGGTAGATTCCACTTGCATGTAGGACTTGCTGAAAATTAATTTTTCAGCTACCCTGGGGTTAATTACTCAGGAGGCTTAGCTCTGCGTGGGGCACCATAAAGAACCCTGTGAAATAATGGGAAATCAAGATAAGGGTAATAGCCCTTGAAATGTGCTTTCTTGGGAGCTTACAGAGATAGAGCTCCCCACAGGTAGTCCCCATATAGACAGGCACTGTCTATTTGCTTGTTTCGCAGCAAAGTATAAGGGTAGAAGTTTCGCCGAGGAAAGCTAAAACTTTCTCTGAGCCTCTGGACATTTGCATTCTCTTTTCAAAGCTGTTGCAAAAATCTTTAGGACTTCACTAGAATGCACCTTGAAATTTTATTGCCCTGTTTGTGGCAGCGCATTAAAATTCCCTTGAATGTTTCTTATGTAACCAGTTCTGGTTAACTGGCATCTTGAAGTTAGTGCAATTTAGTCTTTGTTGCCTTTTCCATAGCTGTGAAAGTCCCTTTCTCAGATGCTTCAAATGCACCATGAACCCCAGACCTTATCCCCCCTTCCAATTTGTGTAAAACCAGTTGTGTTGTCGATATGTATATTTATTTAGTTAGAGTAAAGACCTTAATTGACAAGGATTTATAACTATCATTCCGATTATGTATGCACTCACCCACACTGCATGGTAGGAGAAATCCATAGCCTTCACCATCATCAAAACATTTAATGAATAATTAATTTCTTATTCCCTTGCCTTGATACTATGTAACATTTTTTAAAGACTTACACAAAACAGATTCCTTTTCACTAGCAGCTTTAATTGAGAAGTGACACAGGTATCTGATCAAATACAACACAAAACAGAAGTGAAATTAAGAAATTGGCTAACACACCACTTCACAGCATAGGCTGGTTGTTCCATCTCCTTGGATAGCTCTTCCTCCAGATTTGTGCTTCTCTTGCTCTTTCACTTTATTATTATTATTATTATTATTATTATTATTTGTTGCTGTTGAAATGTTACTTTCTTAGATTTTTTTTCCTGTTCCTGCTACTTAAAATAGAGTTTTCTTCAGCAATTTTACCAAATTATTCTCTAAGTCTTTGCCCTGATGTTTAAATGTATGCTACCACAACACTTGTCACTACCTGCAATTGTACTATAAACTGATTTCTTTGTTTATGATTTATTTGTCACCATAGAGTGAAATTCCATAAAGGCAACAACTTTGTCTTACTTGTTACTATATTCTTAGTGTTTGAAATAATGCTTGCTACATAGGAAGTGCTTGTTAAGTTTTAGTGAGTCAATGAATGAATGAATCCCATTTGGTTCAAGATGAAAGATGAAATGAAACATCTAATTGGGAAAATGTCAGTGAGATGTTAAAATGGGGAAGAATAATCAAGAACACTGTTAAAATAAGAGAAGGATCTCAGCGATTGCCAGCTCATTGAAAAAGCACACAAAGAGAACCCAGGTGGAGAAATTCTAGTTTTGAATAAAATTAGGAGCATGGAAGAACAGGAAGGAGATGTTCTCCGTGGAGATGTTTAGAGTGGGAGTATTTGAATGAAAGAACTTCTGCCTCTTCTCAGTTCCTGGATTTGAGGAGTCGAGAACAGTGGGTCAGCTTGTGCTGACAGCATTTGTTATGGCAGGGACAAGAGTAGCAGGAGGCACGTCTGCTAGCACCTATGGGTCTATTCTCTTTGTTGCAAACCAAACCTGGCAGCCTGTTAAACTGAGGACTGCAGTTGTCCTGGGTAGTGACGACTCTCTGTTTTTTATCATCTGCCACATCTCTCAGAACTAGGGAATCCCTGAGAGAAATTTTCAGAACAAAAAGCACAAAGAGTAAGTAAGGTCTGCCATATTTGTTGTTATATTTAAGGTCTGTTTGTCATATTTTGTCATATTTCAGGACAAAGCACAAAAATTAAGGTCTGTCATATTGTCTTTAAAGGGCTGATGGACAAACTTCCTTTGTAAAAAGTGACAATCAGTATTTTTGCTGGCATACTTTGCTGGTCAAGCCTCATGGAATGAACAGTCTGGCTCTGGGGAATTATACCTGTTGTGACCACTTGTTGATTTTTCAGGAGTGTCCTAATTTCAGAATGTTACCCTGTTGTCAGACCTTGTGCCTGCAATATCATTGCATATGGTCACAATAAGACTTCTGATTTTAGGTGCCATTTTATACTTATTGAATAAGTTAGACATTTGATGCAATAAGGATGCTAGACTTCATAGATAAAGCAAAATCTACAGAAAATCATTTAAAAATTAATCTCAAACTTTAATTATCACTACTTGTCTATATTAAACCAGTGTGAATTCTCTGAATCTTACCCAAACTCCCAACTTACTTAACCCATGGTGACTCTCATGAGAAGGGAGGCTGGGTAGGAGATGGATCAAGTCTTGGTATGACACATTTTATAAAAAGTACTGAGCGTTTCGTATATAGTTCTCATTATCAAGAAGGTAGATTTGGGGCTTCTAAATAAACTTAAGGTTTCAAGAGCCACTTGAGGAAATGTATAAAAGAGGAGGCTATAAAGAAATATCTATTTTTTATTTCCCAAAATGGACTACTCTCTGTATTACTTCTACTGGGGTATGTGGATACCAGGATTCTGACTCCATGAGAAGTTCATTTTGTAAATTTTTAAAATTTTTTCCTGAACTGTGTGATTTTTCCAGGCTGCCTCGAGCAAGGTGCCTTTTTTTGAGTTCTTACTCGGGGCCAGTGTGCTTAGCACTTTACATACACCACCTTCTTGAATCACCAGACACAGTAGTGCTGGCCATTATTTTCCCCACTGGACTGAATGGGAAATGGAGTCTAAGAGGGATGAGGTTGAACTTATCCATCAGGAAAGGAGAAGAGGAAGGATTCTAGAGTAAGTCTTCAACTTCACAGTTTTGCTCTATACTTCTAACCCGCCCAGCCTCTCCTCCTCTCTCCTTGGCTATGGATCGCCAGTGCTGCTGTTTCTGTCATCATCTATGCGGAAGAGCAGGAGGAAGGCTACGCAGTGGCAGCCCAGCTGCGGCAGTGCAAGCCCTAAGAAAAAGAGTGGTTGTACGATGTGACCAATAACTCCTGATGGCAGGCTTTCCATATAATGTGCAATAGTACTAGTACATGTTCATAGCAATTTGACAAAACAATTATATTTTCCACATAATCATCAAAATAATCCTGAGAATTAGGTAAAATAGTGTATTACGATTATCCCACTTTTAAAGTAAGAAAAACGAGTCTTGTAGCATCTGAGCTTGTATGTAAGACACAAAGGCTTTTAGAACTCGCTCACTGATTTTACAAGAAGAGAGAGTCTATTTCTGCTTGAAACACACAAGGCAAATTGTGTCTTCAATAACCCGTCTCCTGTCAACCGTATATCCGAAAGGCAGGTGCATCGTAACAGCACAGCAGGTAGAAAGTTCAGGAAGAGCATCAGAGCTTTTCTTACAGAAAGAGATCACGTAAATTTCCTATTGTGAGTGGATTACCTCATGAAAAATAAGCATGATTTAAATTTTTAGTTCCAGTCAAAATTCAATAAACTACTTCAGTGTTGTCAAAGCTGTTTTCTGCATGTCATGTTACAGGGAATGGGCCACTTAATCTTTAAAAAGTGATCAATTAACCTGGTCTACATCACTTCTTACTGACAATGCATGCTACCAGCTGGCTGCTTTTGAATCTTTAAAAAATTTTTTTTAAAGAAAATGTCTGAAAGGAAAGGTAAAGAGTGTAATGAAGCATGTTAACCTCTTACAAAATTCTGAATAAATTTCTTTAACTCCTAAAATGTTCATTAGTCCTCTTGTGCTGCACACTTATCACACCTGTTCAATTATGCCACCCAGGCATGTTCACTGGCATTTTTCTCCTAGTTTGTGACTTCTGCTTAATGATGTCACAAGCCTTTCTCAATACACAATGGCAATAAGATTCTTTGTCACTTGGTAGATAGTTCATGCTCATCAAGGGACAGTGTGAGAAGAAGATCAGACCTGTGGACCTGGATTTGGTTTCTGAACTTGTACTAGTTGACCCACTTCTAAAATGGTACTTAAGGAAACCCGTGCATGCCCAGGCCCTCCCTTAGAAATTTTTATTATATTCAGTCAGACTTGAATGAAGCAAGAACATCTATGATTGTCACAAAGTGTTTCCAAAACACAGCTCTGCTCAGAACCCCTGCTTTACAGGTGCCGACAGTCACTAACCTCGATCGTCTAGAAAGCACAGATTGAAGCAATGATTATGATTCTAATGGTTCATTTTCCAGATACAGTCACAGGATGTTGAGGTAAGGAACAGTGTATTATCATGCCGGCCAACTACATCACAGTGTACCACAGAACAACGGAACAGGTAGTTCAGCAGGCTCATTCAATTAGCAGGAAGGAATTGTCTAGAAGGTTTGCAAGGAAAGCACTGTACCTTGGAGTAGTACAGAGGAAAGAGGAAGGAGAGAGAATTACTTGTCTTTTTTCTCCCTGTCTTTCTTTTTTCATGATCAAGATTCACTCCTTGAAGAACTAACTCTTCCACATTTCCATTTGCTTCATCTGGCCCATAAGTGGCTATGCAGGGTAACCAGTTTCATGTCCTGTAGGGTGATGCTTCATTCAATTCTAAAGGTGGGGTGGATCTGGCAACAGGTAGGGTGCTGACTAAGAATAAGAGGAATAAAGTGGCTAAGATTTTAGTCCTCCAGTGCAATATTGTCACTGGAGGTAAGGGAGTGGTTATTTCACCATGTCAAGAAGATAAAGTTGGATTTAATGAGGGTATAGAAGATTGGGGGAAGACAGGAGCCATAGAATGTAGTGGGGAAATAAAAATTAGTTTTGAACATTTTTGATTGCCTCTTGACATCTCTTCCCACCTTTCCATATTCTTTCTTGATCCCAGGACTTAGAAGGCAAAGAACTACATTTACCAGACTCCCTTGCAGCTAGGGTTTTGGCTGCAATCCAGACTTTGCCAACTTGCATGAGATGTGGCAGAGAAGCCCCTTTTATATCACTGTGGGACCACTAAGCATGTTTCTGGAGATGTGTGTTTTGGTGACAGCAGTTTTTTGACCTTTGGATTGCAGCTGTGGTAGGTTGTGTGACTTTAAAACCAAGACTCTCCAACTTCACATCCTTCCCCTTTGAAACGTTTTATAAGAACCCTCTTTCTGCATTTAAACTGTTTACGATGGAATACATGAAGCAGTTTGTGTTTCCTGTAATGCAATCAGACAGAAGCACTGAAAGTGAAATATATCTCATGCTCTGCTCCTCACCTTCATCCATCCTCAACTTGGGACTGGGAAGGGTCAGCCACAGCAAGCCTGCAAAGCTGCAAGAGATAGTATTTTGGGCAGGCTTTCAGGGTTGAATTCTAGCCCCACCATTTACTAACAACTTAACCTTGGACAAAATACTTAATCTCTTTGGATTTGTGTTTCCTTAATCTATAAAATGAACTAATACCTGCTCAGGTATATGTTTACAAGTTAAATCATAGCTATACAGATTTAATGAGATAATGGATATATACGTTCTTTTAACAGTTGAGATATGTCCTAAATCTGAAAACTTTAAAGTATCAGTATTTCAAGTAATGCACGTTGTGTGTTGTTACCTGTCCTGGAATGAACCTGCCCAAACAGCTGCAGAGGCGACAGCAATGTGCTCGCCATTGCATCCCCAGTTTCTAATGCAGGGCTTGACATTTTCTAGGTGCTTCATAAATGTCTATAGAATGAATGAATTAGTGACAGATACGTGATGGCTTCTATCTAGACTATGAGTTGCAGATGGGAAAATAAGAGTAGACCAGTGTTTGGTTTCACTCACAGTTGGCCAGCACTGCTCCCTACAGAGTGAGTTGGAAGCATTTAAGGGACTCATTGATCAATTCCTGCCCCTTTTTGTTGGTGATCTAACCAAGTTTTTGGAAGTGTTCAGGGCATCTTTTTCAATAAATGTTTGACGCACTCCTCAATGTGTAAAATTTTCTAGCCAAATCTTATCAATAAAATAGAAATCAAATTGTTAGATGCCTGTAGAGAATGTATGAATGTGTATCTCTATTTTGCACTTGTCAGTCTCATGAAGTGGTGCTGTGCAGAATGTCTTGATTTTTTATGTATCAGAATGTCCTGTGGAATTTTCTTTAAACAGAAGCTGCTCTCTTGGCACATCTATATTTATAACAAGTTCTGTGGGTGATTTTGAGGCATACAGAAGTTTGGGAACCAGTGGAATGGTGGCGTTCAAACATGTTTTCCAGTGAGAAAACATTTTTTCACATGATCACACGTGTATTGTTTTGTAAAATAAAACCATTTTGAACCTTACCACATGAAAGAGTCTATTCCCTAATATGTTCTGCTCTATTCTATTCTCTTCAATTTTTGTCAAATGCTAGTTGTGACCCACCAAATTGATTCCACAAATCACATGTATTACCACCTAGACTTTGAAACATGTTGGTGTAACTTGTATGTAGACTTGGCATTAAGAAATATGACTTCTAAGAATGTTACTACCCTGCAGTTGTATAACAAACAATATATTATACATGTTTTTATTTGCACTGCACGAGAGCACCATGATGTTTACTATACGACTCCCATTTTACATAAGAGAAAAATGATGTTGCCTGAGATCATACAACTACTGAACCACATCACTGAACCACATCTTCTTATTCCAAAATACCCTGGTATTTCTGTCATGCGTCTATTTGTGTAGTTTTGGTGTAGCCTTTGTCATTAATAAGCTTTGTTATTTGGGGCAAGTCATTTCCCTTCTATGCACTTCAGTTGCCCCATTTATAGATAGTCTGAGGATGGGCTGAGGTGGAAGAGTGGGGACAGGGACTCTGTGAGTATAAGGTTGGGATTGGGCTAGTTTTCTGCCTTAGTCTTTATTGAAAGAATGCCATTTTCAGGCAGGATGTGTATTTTTTTTTTTTTTTACTAATGTCTTATATTTAAAGCATAATTATTGCTCTTTCTATAACAACAATAATAACGGAAACCAACAGCTAACATTTATAGAGCACTAATTCCAGTTTAGGCATGGTGCTGAGAATTTACATAATTGGTTTGATATTTATAACCACCTTATGAGTTAGATGCCATTATTATCCCCATTTGTAGAAGTGGAAACTGATGCTTAGAGAGGTAGACAGTTGCCCAAGGATACACAGCCTATAGGTGGGGCAGCGGTGGATGGGCTCACTCCAGAAGATTTCACCACCAAGCCACACTCTTTGCAACGTGGTAATCTGACCATTGTGACACACTGTCTACTTCCGGGAAGCACCACTGAATGTGAGAAACTGGGGGTAGATCTTATTATAGAGATTTCTTGACACCTGATTGAATTTATTGAAAGGAGTAATGCTTCATGAATTGCTGTCTTTTAACTGATATCTGTAACAAATTATTTGCATAGCTGAGATCAGAGTCAAGAAATCATTAGCTAAATCTTCCAAGGGCTCCTTCCATTCTAAATGTCTCTATTGTTTGCTAAAGTGATTTTAAAAAATGATTATATAAACAACATGCTTCTTAGAACTTTGGCACTTTTAATCTGTTCCCAACTCATAGGCTAACTAGTAGATTCATCCAGGCTTAATTACCTGGAACTCTAAAGCTAGTATCTAAATTATGCATATACTGACTTCAGAAGTTTTCAAAGTTGGGTGAGCATGATAATCTTTTTAGGACAGGGAAAAAATATTAGAATTTATAGTTTTAGCTCATCTTTTTGAAAATTTATATTTGTGCAAAATACATTATTGTAGTCACATGTATTAAATCGATGGATAAGTTAATTAATAATTATTGTGCACATTTGATCAAAAAAGTATGGAGACTACTAATTTAGCAATTTTTTCTATGTGGAGCTGGATTTTCTCCATGGATAGAGATAAGGTCTGTGTTCTGCTTATCTATTGCTATGTAACAAACCATCTCCCAATTGGCAGATGAAAACAATACCAATATCTAATTTTCTCACATAGCTGCAATTTGGGCAGGACTCAGCACATTGCTTATTTTTTCTATTAGGGTGGCTTGAAATCTGGGCTGGCATCGTCTGAAGGTTGCTTACTCACAGGTCTGGTGGCGAGGCTGGCTGTTGTCTGGGAAGATTCAAATACTTGGAGACAAAAAGAGCTCAGGCTCCTTGGCATCTCTCTCTTTCTCCTTGTGGTCTCTCCATGTGACATCTCCAGAATGGCAGCTTCAGAGTAGTGGGACATATTACACAGCAGCTAGGGGCTCCCACAGTGCATGTTCCAAGGGAGAGAGCCAGGCAAAAGCCCAGTGACCTTTTCTAATCTGGCCTTGGAAGTTATATGTGGTCATTTCTGTCATACACTATTCTTTAGAAGTAAATGGCTTTGTGAATACTTTTTGATGGGAGGAGTGTCAAAGAATTTACTAGCATGTATTAACATCCCCTTACTTTGCTTAAAGTGTCCCTGGTTAGGGGCAGTGAAAGGCCAATGATGTTGTTGGGAATCATCCAACTAAACTTGGGCATTAAGTTGTGGGGCTGATGTGAATCTGAGATACTGAGATGGCTGGAATGGTTTCCAGACTGGGTAGATTAAAGCCACTTGTCTCAATTCCATTCCAGCCTCCCCACCCCATTTAGAGGACAGAAAAGAAAAAAAAAAAAAAAACATAAAAAAATAGACTAGGTGGCACCATGCTAAAGTGGAGAGGGAGCTGGATTCCTTTTCCTGTTCATGAAGACCTGAGAGCAAGGGGTTAAGGATCTTCCTACCAAAATATCATGCATGTCGAAATGTCTTAATAGGTATGTGTGTTCATAAAAAATATGTGAACCTTACTTCAAAAGGTCACATCAGTAATAGGTATGTGTGCTAGTAAAATAAAAGTACACTTTCCCTCAAAAGGTCCTATCAATAATAGATGTGTATTTTAATAAAAAATTTACTTTTGCTATAAATATTTTCACACTCATAAGTTAATGTGTATTACTAAAACAAGAGTGTAGCCAATGAACATTCAAAATCAATTTCTTCTTTGTACCTCTCCAAACAGTTAAGATAAATGAAGTATACTTACAACATGTATTTTAAATAAAATCATGTTTTTATAAATAGTGAAAGAATTGTAAAATAATTTACCCTTGGTAACCTATTTCATTGAGGGTAGTAGAGCTAAATGTTTTGACTTATGTAGGTTTCATTTAAGTCATGATTTTTAATAGTATATCTATTTTTGAAATTATTCTAAAAGACTAATAACCTCCTTTGACATTTGATCAAGTAAGTTATTAAAAATCAGAAGCCAGAGAAGAATGAACACTTGGAAGTTGTTCAGAAGAGAACCTCAAAGATGATTAAAGGGTTGATAAATAAGACACAAGGAAAGTGTAATTTATTGAGACTATTCAACTTTGAAAGGGCAGAGTTTGAGGGGATGATTGAATACACTTTCTGTTGACCATGGAACTCTCCTCTGTGCTCTGCCAAAGACTATAGTGCTATGCAAAGTGAGGTCCACAATCGGGACACTGGACTAATGAAAATTCTTAGATGATTTTGATTCCATCCCTCGCCAAGTTTAAATTTCATTGAATGTAAGGTTAGTGTATTCTAATACTTGGAAAATGGGTAATACATAAGACCCTTATTTTCAGGTCATATCAGGAAATAGAGTTTCTGCATTCTAAACTCTTAAACAGGAATATGCCTTGCTGTTCATCTCCATCTAGATGAATAAGGAGACTAATTTTAGTTAGCTTTGAGAAAAAGTAAGTGCGTAAAAATTAAAATTTATAATTAACAATTGCAGTAGACTTTCAGGGATGGTTGTTAAAGCATTCTCTGTAGTAGTTGCTAATTGATTTTTCTCTTCCTAGAATGACTTAAATATAATGCTAACTGAAGACACTAAAGATACAGGTGATCTACTTGGAGCCTAAGATCCTATGAATTTTCTTTTCTTTTTTCTTTTTTAAAAAAATTTTGTTAAGGGCATTTCAATGTTCTAATAAAAAGAAAGCTCTCTAATTTGCATGGTTATAGATTGCCTATCAATATTCTACAATTTATGCATGCATGGTTTAAGTCCTAAAAACAAATTTAGTATTGTTATATTTGCAGATAATTTGTTGCACACTTATGTTTCCTAATCACTACATTAGTGAACCTTCTTTTTGGGGCTTTTTCCTGTAATCAATTAACTTACTTTATATTTTGATAAAAATGGCTGTTGCATCAGTGCTTAATTTGGGTAGTGTGGTATACATTCTTGTCCCAGACAAATTTTCTTGACTTTAAGACCAAAAGTCTCTGTGGTAAATGCATCACACATAGAAAAAAACCCTAGACTTTTATTTTTCTTCTTGTAAATCAGTGTACTTTTATGAGTTTCCAGTTATGATGTTATAATTTTTAGTTGGATTTCCAAAGAGTATCTATCTAGTTGTGGTAGAAGGACATTCACTTAAGGTATTGTCTTATTCCATTCAGGCTGCTATAACAAAAATACCATAAACTGAGTGGTTTATAAATGACAACATTTCTCACAGTTCTGGATGGCCGGGAAGTCTGAGATAAAAGCATCAGCAGATCCCACGTCCAATGAGGGGCTGTTCTACATAGAAGGTGCCTTCTCTCTGTGTCCTCACATAGTAGAAAGGGCAAGGCAGTTCTCTGGGGCCTTTTGTATAAGGGCATTAATCCCTTCATAAGGGTTCTGCCCCTATGACCCCATCACTTCCAAAGGCCACACCTCCTAATGGCATCCTTTTGAAGATTAAGATTTCAACATTCGAATTTTGGGGAACACAAATAATCAGACCATACAAGGTATCTTGAGTATATCTTGTAGGCTCAGATGTTGTAATTCTTGGAGTCACTGAATATGATAAATTTCGTGTTTCACATGCCTATGAATTCCCTATAAGTAGATGTAAAGGCTATACTTAGCAAAAATGATAGACATTTGTATTTGCTTCATTGGGGTTTATTTAAGAGGAAATATGCCAATATCTAAACCAGACAAATTAGCAGTTTATAAGCTACTGGAAAACATATGAAGATTTCACAAACTATGACCACATACCGTATTCCTGGAATGTTTAACAAAGAGATATTTCCCTCTGATAGTACTCTTGGAATTTTTTTTTTTAAAGTTCACCATGATAAGTCAAATTTCCTTTTGTTTCAATTGTTAACTTTGTAAATTATTTGGATTGAATTCATTAATGAGGGTTAGTTCCCTCTTTTCCTATCACATATTGTGCTCTGCCCTCAGGCAATCATCTTGTGCACTGGGGTATTCTTAACTAAGTTTGATAAAAATCTAAACTAGGATGCCAAGTGAAACAATTGGTAGGCCAGTCAAATTAATGGGAGACTCATTTGACAGTACTCTCTACAAGCCTTTGTGGGAAACTTTTCTTCTCTATTCCTCAGCTGTGTGAAGTGTAAGCTCATAAGAACACTATATTATTGGAAAGGGAAAATCATAGCACCTAGGATTACCATGGTAATGGTACCATAGCACCTGGGAATCATCATCTTTATGATTCCATGAAACTCATTATTTCTTTTAAGACTCTGCTTTCTTTGGAACCCACAGAAAAACTCAATGAAATTCTCTACCTAACCCTTTTGACTATAGACTTTTAGGGTAGAAGAGGGCTATTCAAGTTTTCTCTCCTAAGCCTTTGGATTGTCAGAAGTATAGCTTGCTTGTGAAACCAATCTCAGCTTCAGGCAGGGTATTGTTGTAAATTGTTAGAATTTCATGGGATAACTTTTGCTCTTTCCCCAGCTAATTATTTTTAAATATAGTTGTCCTTTGTCTTTCCTGTTACTTTTTGTTTGTTTACCCTGAGGGCTTTTGTTTATTTTGTTTTTTGTTTTATTTTTTAATCTATGTAACTTTGTGGGTTATTAGATTTGTTCAAAGCAGACCCAGACCTTAAAGACTGGTAAATCCTCTCAAATTGAAACTAAACAAAATTACACACACACACACACACACACAGAGGCACACACACACACATGCACGCACACCCACATAAAATCGAAATATGTGGAAAGAAAGTAAATTATTCTGTTATACTAATATTCTTGGACCTCAGAAGTATCTTCATAAAAGGCAAAATGAGGGATGGAATCCAGATGAACTGGAGCTAATGGAACACTTGCTTTATGCCCTAAGAATTTATCTGAAAAGTTGTGGGAATATTGAATTACATTTTTAAATTTTGGTACTAAGAGAGCTATCATTGAATGAAATTCTACAGTGCATCTTTTTGCAAAATGAAGCATTCTTTTAGAGGGCAGATCATCTTTAACAGATCTCTTTCCAACTTAACATATTTTTTTCCTTTATCCTCTTTGAGCACCAAATTTATAATCTGTAAAATAGAGATATTATTTTATGCTTGATAGGGGATTTAGGAGAGTTAAAAGAAAATTAGGTTTTTGAGTAATAAAAGTCTATATAAATGTTAGTAGGCTTATGTTTCAGACTGTCACCTGAATTATATTAATTAGTTTTTAACATTGCTACTGCCATGTTATTTAATTTGTATTAAGGGGGTGTAAATTGGTGTCTAGTCCTGCTCTGCTGCTCGTTTCTAGGGTGTGACTTTGTGAAAATCATGAACTACTTTGAGCATCAGTTTTTCATTCATTCTTCACTCAGTAAGTGTGTACTGAGTGCCTACAATGTGCTGGGCAGTGCTTTTGGCTCTAGGGATACAGCAGTGCAAGACAGAAACGGAGCTTATGGAGCTGGTATTCTGATGAGGTGAGGCAAGAACCAAACAAATAAATGTGAAATATGATATGTTAGAAAGTGATAAGTGGTATGAAAAAAGAAAAAAAAACACCAAAAAAAAAAAAAAAAACCCCAAACTGAAAGGGGATAGGAAATGTAAGGAACGCAGGGGGTGGATTTTTTTTCTTTTTGAAGTTAACTAGTGTGATCAGGGAAAGACCTCACTGAGAAGGTAACTTTTGAGGAAAGACCTAAACGAGGTACAGGCATGAGCCATGTAGAAATGAGAGGAGAAAAATTCCAGGTAGAGAGAACAGTGAATACAATGTCATGCAGTGGGAGTATGTCTTGGCAAGGAGCCAGCGTGGCTGGGGGTGAGTCAACGTGAGAAAGTAACAGAAGGTGAGGCCAAAGCGGAGGAAAATGGAGGAGGATGGTAGCATAGGGCCCTGTAGGCCATTTAAGGGCTTTGCTTTTTACTCTCAGTGAGAAAATGAGACATTTGAAGATTTTGTGTGATTTAAGTTTTAACAGGGTCCCTTTGGCTGGAGAATATATAATACCAGGGTCAGGGTTTATCCTTTAAAATCTCTTCTACCTTTAGGTCCAAGATTCTACAATGTTTCATGGTTTCTCTACCAACTCTCCTACCATTATTCCAGGCAGAAGAAAATCCCATTCAAGATTTTCTTGGTCTACTACTGGGACCAGCTGTTTGACAGATTATAGGAATTAATTCTCAATGAATATGGGGTCAGTAGGGCCAGTTGAACCTTCACTTTCCCATGGATTTCTAAAAATAATTTAAAAGAAGGTCAGAGTGTTTCAGAAGTACTAAAGAACTGTTGATGATATATTAATATTTGAAGGCCCATGATGTGTGTGTGTCTATGTGTGTGTGTGTGTGTGTGTGTGTATATATATATATATATATATATATATATATATATTTAGAGACCATGTGCTTTTTGACGTCCACACAAGTGATCAACTCAGTGCAAACCACTTGTCTTATGAACATAGAGGAAGGCTCTCTTCCCTTCTATAAAAGATAAAAGATAGTGAGGACAATAATTTATAAAAGTTACTGTCCTTCTTCACTAACCTATAAAAGATAGTCCTCTAAATGTTTACACAAGTGTACAAGTCTACTTCCTTACCAATATGCAAAAGTATTTGTCTCAATGTGGCATGATCACATGCAATTCTGGAATGAGGAACATGCTAGTTAGTAAATCCCATAAGACTTTTAAGTTCTTCAAAAATGTTGAAAGAAGAAATTGTCTTCAAGTGCTAATATTATTTGCAATACAAGTTTCATAAATTTGTTTTTACATGCTACCTCTATAAATCCCCAAATACATTGTTATTTGGGCAGGGGATACTTTATGTGTGTAATGACCTGCAGTACATCAAGCTTTTAGGAGGATAGAGTCTGGTTTGAAGCAGAAGAGCTATTGTTCTGTGCATTCAAATGATGGCTGATGTTATTGATTTTTTAAAAAGAGTAAGATAATTTTGTTTTTTCCAAACACTGTAATTAAGTCAAACCATCTTTATTTGGAAGCGAAATTTCTGTGTTTAGTAAGTACACTGAGTTAGGTTGGGAAATAGAAACTACACCTCAAATTCACTTACATTCTGAGAGAGAGGGGCGGGGGAAGAGAAAGGAAGAAACACCAATGTTCTCTGCAATGAATTTTATACTTAAAAGAAAACATTAACTAAAAGAACCAACATCATAAAAAGAGATGTGGGTGGCGGTTACCAAAGGGCATTTGGATCTTCTGTAAAAGGCCTTGAGAT